>CAKAKR010058746.1:0-47188 GCA_916700685.1 Adelosebastes latens
TGTAGTGGCTATCTTTAGTCTTCATACTTCTATCTTCGTCAAACTTACTTTCTGTCAATAACCACACTTCAAGGACGACATCACAATGTTTTACGCGTTGAGTCGGCCCGGTAGCAACGCCAACGGCAACGGTAAAACAACCGTGTTGCTCCGCCGGTGACTCGTTTATTTACAACTGAACCCTTTCACAATAAAAGTCATTTCACAATAAAAGTTCACTTCCTGTCCCTAAGTCACGTGTGTACGGAAGCCTCACAGGATGAAACTCAAATTCACAGTGGTAAACATACAGGAAGGAACCACACCATATATAGTCACAATATTCTCTCATATTTAACTGAAATATATTTCTCACTGAACTTCAGCAAATAATATTATCAAAACAATAAACATAAACTTGGCACTAGTAAATGGCGCTTACAAATGTGAATGCACATCTGTGAACAGTGTGTACTGAATTCACTTTCATTTGAACACTGGCTTCTCCCCTTCACTTGTCTGAAAGTTCTGCCCATCAGGGGTCATGAAAAGTATTTTTTTTATTGAATTTGACATCTGGTGTGCTGACTAGCAATATCTGAATCAAATTTAGCTTGTGATAATGCAACACAGTCTCACGGCAGTCTGTGAAATTATAACAAAATGTAATCTAATTTATTTGATTCATGTACATAGACACGAATTTCCCTTTTTTTCGTGACGCTCAGCACAACTTTCAACAACGTATTTTTCGTGCTTTTTTTTACAAATGTCCAGCAACACGTGACGCATGTATCAATTTCTGCTCCAGTCTTTTCAAAATAAAATTACTTAGGTTTAGGAATAAATCGACTTGGTTAGCCTTAGGCAACAAACTTCGTAGTTAGGCTTAGGAAAAATTGACTTGGATAGGTTTAGGCACCAAACTACTTAGTTAGGCTTTAGAAAAAGATCGACTTGGTTAGGTTTAGGCAACAAACAACTTTATTAGGCTTTAGAAAAGATCAACTTGGTTAGGTGTAGGCAACAAACTACTTAGGTTTAGGAAAAGATCGACTTGGTTAGGATTAGACAACAAACTACTCAGGCTTAGGAAAAGATTGACTTGGTTAGGATTAGGCAACAAATTACTCAGGCTTAGGAAAAGATTGACTTGGTTAGGTTTAGGCAACAAAACTACTTAGTTAGGCTTAGGAAAAGATCGACTTGGTTAGGATTAGGCAACAAACTACTTAGTTAAGCTTAGGAAAAGATCGACTTGGTTAGGTTTAGGTAACAAAACTACTTAGTTAGGTTTAGGAAAAGATCACGGTTTGGGTCAAAATAACACTGGAAGTGCCGTAACTTAAATACAAAATTTACGTGATCAACTTTGACTTCTGGTTTCACACGGGACACAAACACTGGTTTCCTGGGCGAAAGTCTTGTGGTTTTTTTGGACTCACCTATCCACCCCGACCTCCTCTATACACGGCATTGACCAAAAAAAAGTGAAATTAGCGTCTATGTACACGAATCAATACATTACATTTTATAACTATTTCAGAAACTGCTGTGCCACTGGGCTGGATAATGTTGGCATGTTCAAAGAGTGTGCACTTGGACACTGGACACTTACTGGACTTAAAGGATGTGTGCTAAATCCAGTCTGGTACATCTGTCTATAATATTGCTGCAGTAGAATAGCTGAGGATGAAGGAATTGATGATGATACACTGTGACCTTTTCTGTTTCGCAGTTTCCTTCAATTTGTGAGAATTTTTCCGATAAGTTTTGACATTGAAAAGTACTTATAATATCCTGTTCTGCTGAGATGAAGAGCAGCGGCCTTTTTTTTGTAACATGCAACACTCTAATCCCATTTAAGTTGCAGCCAACACGGAGCAGTGCCAAAATATCATCAAAACCAGGCGGCTTTGATGCCCGGGCCAAGACTTTAAAGACAGAGGAATGTGGTAGTGAGGGCCAGTGCCAGGTGTATACCGCACTGTAATTAGGCCTGAATCGCATTATAAAGCAGCGTATAAAACACAATGTCACTTATTAGCAACATATTTTAAGTGTGTTACTGTTATAAAATTTCAGACTCTCAAGGAATGATACAGAGAGAGAGCTAACAATGAAGCACAAAGGTTCAAACAGCTCCTCTGCACATAAAAAACCATGGCGACCCATGTGAGCGAGAAAAACCAAAGAAGGCGTCAACGATTCAGACCAAGTGAGACGGGCGGAGAAGGCATCAAGCCTTCAAAAAGCACAGACTGACCCAAACTGCTTTTCATGGCTTGACAGCTCATTCAGCGTCCACACACTCCCGTGCAACCGTTTTCATGCGTGGGGTGTTTGCGAGATTAAAAGCACTTCAACGCAACATGCGCTGTTTGCATGTGAATGGAAGCCATACAGGGAATGTCACATCACTTATCTTTTGTATAAAAACTGCGGTGCTCCTCTTGTCAGCCGCAAATAAGCCCATTGTATCCTGCTGATAAAAGGCAATCAAACAAAGTATATAATTGTGAAGTCAAGCATTAATTGCCTGTATAACTACCGCCTAATGCTGAAATAATTAAGAATGTCTCTTACTGGGGACTGGCAATGCAATTATCACCTTGATGATTGCGCTGTACAAAGACATTCAGAGGAGGGAGACAGAAAGCGAGGGAGAAGCAAATAACTAAAATGACGGGGATAATACAATTAGAACATGGCTGAGAGGGGAAGGAAACAAAGAGGAGACAGCCTCAAGGCTTTTTCCAACAGGGTTGCCATGTCTACACACTTCATTTGCATCCTTATAATGTCACACAATTATACTAGATAAGCATCCAAAGCTGCGCGGGGAGCTGTGAAGCCCTTACATAACTATTTTAGTATATTTATGCCTTATATCTGCAAAGAATCTGCTTGTCAACGGCCACCCAGCTAATTCAAAGTAATTCAAAGTGAGCAGGTGTCAAGCAATGCGTCACTTTAGACATTTTCTTAAACCTTCATCATTCTGATTCACTATATTTCAATGACAGCCAAAAATGCCCTAAGCTGTGGCGTAATATCCATTGCAGAAGGTGCCGTTTTTAACTATTAAAGACGCTATAATATGTGATATATACAATAGTGGACAAAGTCATCGTCTATAGGAAAAAAAGGGGCGAATGTTCTACTCCCCATTTTGCGTTATTAAAGGTGGAGATCAAATGAAATATTCAACAGATGATATGCTGCTTTAATATTCATAGAAATGAACTTTATATTAGAGAACACATTTTTATGGGAAGAGGACTGGAGGCCACTGATTAAATTTCATTGTTTGATCACTATGCAGGGACATTATGGGGTATTACGAGGGGCCAGCCGGTGCCCCCCCCCTTTAGCAAACATTTAGGGGCGGTCTCCGAGGCCACGCCACCTTGGCAGGGCACATGACGAGTTGACGATACTTAGATGTGTTTCAAAAATGGAAATGTGGCGCCTGAAACGTTTTTTTTTGCATGAATATAAAAGGGCGGCGTGCGGGAAAATGTGTAAGTCATAGCATGTCTCAAAAAGCAGCGATACATATTCATGTATTTACTGGCAAAGATATCACCTGAGGCGATCATGATTCTGTAAATATGAATAAATCAGATTGGTCCCCGTAGTGCACTTTCTGTACTTTTATATGCCGGAGTTGTTTTGTTTTTATTTTGTTTTGTTGTGTTTACATAAGAGTATTAAAGAGTTAATTAAGTTTAAACTAAAAGCAAACAGAAGCGGCATTAACACAACTATCAGGAGAGCCCCTTCAGATACTGATTTATTTCAGACTTGGATGAGATGTAGACTAGCTGTTCTGAGTCCCATTCATCCCTCTCTTTCTCAAACACACACACAAAACACACACCCTCTGGTCAGAGAGATCAAGAGCGGTGGATCGGGGTCCCCGCTGCGACTCTTAACAAGATGGCATTCTCCGAGGTCGCAGAGGTCGCCAGAGTTCGTGTCTACTTTTAAGGGACGTTAAACTCTACTCACGGTTTCCTAACAGTTATCTAATTGGATTAGGTCTCAAAGAGAGGCCCCTTTTTCATCCCTGGCTTTTGTCCATTCGCCTCAGCGCCGAACGGAGCTTAGAGGGCTCCAGACACCGAGGAGGACAGGCTATGGATTAGGTGAGGTATCCTGACCAATTAAGACGAGGCCAGGTGTCGTGCTGATTGCAGGAAAATTGAGACCTCGGCCCCGACATGTGTCTAATTCCCCGCTCACTGCTCCGCAACCACTCATTTGCCTGCCTGCCACACACTGCTTTCCTCATCTCCCTCCCACCTCTCTCTCCTCTCTTCCTCTCCGACTCGGCGAAGGTAACCCGAGCTGCCTTCCCTTGACCCCTTCTCTTCCGTGGAGAGCTAATCAGACCCACCTGGAGCTCCCCAGGGCTCTGTTAGCCGCTGGCTCAGCTAGCAACAGCTGATCCAGGAAGGAATCCCTGGGGCCAACGCTGCAGGCCTGGCACCCAACACACACTGACTCAGGATCAGCCAGGGAGATTTTCCAACTGATGGTTCATTGAACCTCAGGCGGAATCACCACCATGATGAGGAAGTGTGGAGTGTGTGTGTGTGTGTGTGCGTGCGTGTGTGCGTGCGTGCGTGCGTGCGTGCGTGCGTGCGTGCGTGCGTGTGTGTGTGTGTGTGCGGCGTATGCACCTGGAGTGTCTCTACAAAATTTAGTTAGTTTGGTCCAACACACATGGGATTACAAGACCCCGTTGCATGTCAAACAGCAATAATATAACATCTGGACCTCTTTTGGTAACATATATACATGTATACATCTACACAATGTTGGGTGATTCATTTTTATGTACAACATTTTAAGTAAATTACCCACCAAATAGGCGACGAAGAAAGAAAGAACTCGCTTTTGATACAACCTTAATTTGTATCCTAATAAAAATATTTTTTCCACATCTCCCAGGCTTTCCCCAATTGATTAGCTAACTTAAAGCTATGTTCAACATTTACCAGGTCGCCAGAAACATGATTCTAAATAAATGTTGCTCCACATCTGGATGTGTAAAAACGCAACTGTTCGACATATCAACTTAAAAGGTGATGTCAGTTTTGTGTTTACAGCTCCACTGTCCCCGAGTGAACAAGAAATCAGTTATTGCAGTGTTTAATCTTTCCTACTGTATTTGTGTAAATGTTTCACATATAATCAGAGGTCTACCTCCGGGTCTGAAAAGTGAAGCCAATGCGGAAGTGCCTTAAACTGTCATTTTTTCTAATAGCCAGCAGGGGGCGACTCCTCTGGTTGCAAAAAGAAGTCTGATTGTATAGAAGTCTATGAGAAAATGACCCTACTTCTCACTTGATTTATTACCTCAGTAAACATTGTACACATGAGTTTATGGTCTCAATCGCTAGTTTCAAGTCTTCTTCAATACAGCATGATGTTCATTTAGTAAATTATGATCCAATTTAGAGTCAAATAGACCATAAAGCAGGGTATGCTTTAGGGCGTGGCTACCTTGTGATTGACAGGTCGCTACCACGGCGTTGTCCGGTCTGGGTGTTGTCCTTGTTTTTTTGTGTGTTTTTCAGTTCATGAAAGTTAATTATAAAATTTTTGGATGCCTGAAAATGTCTTATTCAGCGGTTGTTCTTAGCTCCACCCTCTCGTGTCACTGCCGGTTGCAAAAAACCAAGATGGCGACAGCCAAAATGCCAAACTCAAGGCTTCAAAACGGTAGTCCACAAACCAATGGGTGACGTCATGGTGACTACGTCCACTTCTTTTATACAGTCAATGTGTAGATTATTAACATTAAAAATGCTAATTCGGTGCAGAAAGCCCAGAATATGACATTACCAAAAAACGCAGCCGTATGGTCTCCCAACCTGATCTTTTTAATGTGTCATTTACACGCCACAGGGTTAACATTGTGAAGCGGCTTTTTACATGTAATTTAACTCCACGTTGTTACCGTGAAACCGTCATGATTATGTTTAGGCAACAAAACTACTTGTTTGGAAAATCATTATGGTTGAGCTTAAAATGTGTACGTAAACAACATACATGTAAATGTGGAAAACACGTCACTAACGTCACTAACATAACTTCAAATAACTCTACAACACTTTGGGGAATGAAAACCGGTCTCCTGGTTGAAAGTCCTGTGTTTGTTGGACCCATCCACCTCCCATCCCACCTGCCATAAACAGTCTCTCTCACTTTTTATTCTACGTCACTATTCTGAGCGTCGCATATTCACACGGATGCGTTTACATTGCAGTCAGTACAGACTACATGGCGCACACATGACACACCAAAAGCAACAAAGGCGTTGTTATTGAACGCAAAATGACTTACAAATTACAGTGTCATTCATACGCCATTTGGTGAGACCAGGCTGTGTCTCCATAGGAGAAACAGTAAACCTCTGACACCTTATTGTTCCATTTTAAATATGCAGCACCATACACAGGCATATATAAATCAAAGAGAATGATTCATATATAGTTTATATATGTGCTTTTCCTTTACACAGCTTTTGTTACTATGCTGTCTCTACAAAGGCACAGGCTCCCTAACATCACAGTCAAACAACTGTCACATGCAAACAAGCTCATATTCTATAATACATGTTACACTGATTCCTTTAACTATTTATCAAAAAAAGCAATAATAACAACAGCTTTTTTTCATATTATTTGGAGCATTAAATTATTCTAATATAGCCGAAGGCCAACTGAAATGGAAACGGAAACATGCAGATCCAGTCCATTATGCATTGTTAAACGTTGATCTATGGTTTAATATTTGCTTCCCAACAGCACTGACAATGTGTTATTACCTTGACGGAGGGCCATAATGTGCGCTGACACGCCGGTGATTATTTAAATAAGCTGCGACAATAAATACGGCTCCACATGATCTGGAATATGAGCCTCGTCGAGAAATATGTGCAGACAGAGAAGTAAATCCTAAGTTTGGAGCGGAGGTTATCAAATGTTGAGAGTGAAAAATATCAATGAGGTGTATCAGGATGTATCAGGAAACTAGAGATTTGACTCCAGAACAAAGTATAATGTAACAGGAAATGCTATGAATGATTTAGGAACCTGCATCCTAACATGTTACACCTGCAAGACGGACATGTTACAGCAAGCTAAAAAGTTGATTATCTTTGTCATCAACATGGAAATAACTAGCCCTATATGCTTAAGGCCTAAAGAGTTAGTGAAACCAGTCGGGCTGCTCATACACTGTTTAATCCCCACAGCTGTGCTGCAGTGCCTCCGTCTCTTTCTCCATGTGCAGAAGTTTCTTGTAAATAATTACAGAAAGACACTAAATCAACATCAGATTGTTGCTAGAAGTTTCAAAAATGTGGCCGCGTTACTGTAATGTGTCTCGGAGGCAGTTGGCATCCCCGTTCCACGAGGGACGCGCGCGTTTTCAATTCAACTAAGGATGCAGAAGAATCCCTTTGACAGAGATACACAATAAGTAGCAAAGCATCAGCTAAAACAAACATAAAAAGCCTCTTGCCAAACACCAACTGTTATGAAAGGCAGCGGAGAGCGAGAGCATACTGGCATCCACAGCAATTAGAGGAGAAGGGTTAGCGAGGACTCCGCCTGTCCCAGACTCGCACGCCCGCTCCCACACCTGTTTCTGCTCCCGGTCCAAACCAAAGAGAGAGAGAGAGAGAGAGAGAGAGAGAGAGAGAGAGAGAGAGGCTGGTTACTGTCGCCGTGCCACCTTAGCCCAGCATCGTCTAATGAGATTAGATGGTCCACTAATGAGCTCTTCAGTGAGGAGAGTCAACTGTGAAGTGAAGGTCAGAAATTTCATCATCCAAATGCGCTGTTGGACTTCAGGAGTCATTAACTAATAACAAACAAATGATTTAAAGGAACCAGCTCTGGTGCTTTTGTTGGCCCCCTGATACGTTCTCTCGCTCCTCTCTCTGTTTTAATGAGCATCTAAAGTAGGAAAGTCAAAGCAAAACACTGAGTTGCTCCACTTTATGAATGGGATTGATTTTGGTCGGCCTAATTTTACATTTTCAAATGCTTTCATATAGGAATATTACCTTGCACGGCAGCTGGATTCTCGCGATGTCACGAGATCGGGCGAGAATCACGGGATCAGATGTCACGCGAAAATCTATCTTGGCAGGCTTCGAGTAATGCGTTTGTGTCCGGCTTGCCAGACAACGGACCAATCAGCGTCTTGTTAGGAGGTACTGGCAGCTATGGGTGTAGTTTATGTGTGTGAGACCAGGTGAGACGACACGACGAGGCAACTGCTGATTCTAAGCAACAATGGCGGCTCCTGAAGAGGTTAGCGTAGATGCTGCAATAGCATCAGTTATATCACAACTGGAGAGTATTTCTTCATTGAAAGAAAAGCAAAGTACGGCACTGATTGCGATGACTTCGCCTTCAATTAGTTTTGCTTTCATTAGTGTGATTGACAGATGGTTCATCCAATCACCTGCCAAGTATTTTTTGAAAGTTCCTGCCCCTTTTCCAAACAGTTTCCAATGACGGCTTCTAAGATGGTTCTGTAAAGCAAACCCTTTGACAGGGTCAGGTTAATAGGAAGCCACACATGTACTAACAATTTCAGTAGATATTACGACTCTAAAGGCGATTAATTCTCACATCAATGTATATTTGTGAACTGTTGTTTTTGTCACGACTAGCCTACTTTAACACAGAATGCAAATATTACGTGGCAAAAAGGCAACATTTTTAGAACGAGGTAGATTTTTCTGAGCTTTCGCACAGCCAATGAAGGCATCAACCAATCACGTTGTGTGGAACCGGTTGAGTTGCCCCTATATTTATGAAACAAACAACACGGAGGCTCTGTAGCCCAAACCAAGAAGGTAAATTGTATTATTTACATATGTATAAGTAGCATAATGTAGCATTTTATCATTCTCAAGTGTATATAATTATTGTTATATTATATTAACTTTTTTACTTGACCTTTTTTACTTAGTGTTTTTTACTGCGCTGTATCACCAAGTCAAATTCCTGTGTACATTGTACATATGACAGATAAAGCGATTCTGATTCTAATTACTCTTTCAACCTTGACAAAGGCAGCGCAGACCAGATCCACTCCTTCCCTTACCTTTCACAATAAAAGCCCTAGACATATAATATTCGCAGGCGAGTATTTTGCATTTTCGTACCGTTTATTCGTCACACCTGGAAATTAAGAATGCACAAGTCATGTATATATTTTCTGCAGATCCAATCACAAATGTAAGCAGACTGCATTCATTATGGACCTTTTAGAGAATCCACAATCAGCTGAGAAAGACTGCAAGCTTTTCCAATAACTTTGTTTTTTTCTAGCTATGATCTTTGCTGGACGGCCCAGTGGTGAGGTAAGCATCAGGGCAGCAACGGAGCCTTTTTTCGCTGGCACCTTTAATAATGTGCTGACATAAAGTCATACATGTTTAACCAGGTAATAGAAGGCTGTAAAATAATGATCCATATTGGCTCTCAAGACAAGGTATTAATCTCCGGCATCCTTTTGCCCCTTTTCTCTGCCACTTCATTCAGCGGGGGTTAAACCAGATTGACCTTCCCTTCAAATAAAATTAATTGTTTTTGGTATTCATTTTATTTGCCATAGAGAAAAGCTGCAATGCTGGTGAAATGTTTACCCATATGTCAGCGTTTCACGTTATTGGCACACATCTAAAATGTTTGCTTTTTTTTTTTTTCTTTATCCCGGAAGGATTTGTTATCACGTGTAATACCCTGTTAACCGATGATAAAATACATTTCGTTTTAGCAATATCAGGAAGATGTAATCAACGTGCAATTTGCTTAAGTGCACAAAACTATCATTTTTGTTAGCACTGCATATTTGCCGAAGAAATATTGCATGCCAGAGTGTATTAACACAAGGAGGGTGCCGTGCATCTTCGCATCAGACCTGAGAGATCTTGTCACCACTATCTCCTGTAATCTGTTTAATACTGTTTATGTCCGTCCAAATTGAACATGTGGTATGGAATGACTAATGTCAGTCTCATAATTTAGTCATAATACTCTATAGGGGCCATCTATGGATGCTCAGTCCATGAGTGCACTGCATGAATAGTGATCCATTCACCCCTCACCTTTAAAAGCCCTGATGGCAAGCCCCATTCTGCTGCAACCGCTCTGTCAAGCCCGAACCATCCTTCAGATGAAACAATAAAGATCCAATGTGTGTGTGCGTGTGTTTAGAGCTAGTTCCTGTGCGAGGATGATCTCACTGACCCACGTGCTGAAGGAGAAAGAAAAAGAGAGCGCTCGAGGTGATGACTTCGCCACTCACTTAGGGAACTTTGACTTATGAGGTGCACTGCATTTAGCCAAGCTAATGCAAGTGAGGGCTGTGCCATTAACCTCGGGAAGAGAGGCAGGCCTCGGCAGTATGATGCATTCAGATTGGCAGAGGACAATATTTCACCATGACAGGCATTACCAATGAATAATTAAGTGTTTAATATAATGGTCTTGAGAGAGAGAGAGAGAGAGAGAGAAAGAGAAAGGAAAGAAAGAGGGAGACAGAGACAGAGAGAGGAGAAAATGGTAATTCCACAATTCATTGCCCTTAAAACCTATCTGGCATTATTACCCAGCAGCATTGCATGGGGGAGAGGGCTTTTGTTGAAACAAATAGGTTTTTGATGGCTCCGCCAGAGTAGTAACGGTTATTAGGTTTGAGAACTCTTTCATGATGGAAGTGGTATCCTGCAGAGCGGAGATCATGAAATTTTAAGTGGGGAATTTACAGCAGAGAGACTGCGGGACAGTGAGGCCGTCTGGGCCATGCCTGGGGACACATGTGTTATGGTGAGGCATAATGCTGCTCTAATGTCACCTCGAATAAATAGTTAACAAGCTGGAGATAGTTGTGCTTGTTGGAACTGCAGCCTAGCTCACAAAGAAATATCTTCTATCTTTATTTTTATTTTTTTTACTAGAAGAATTTGGGTTTAGAGATAAAGTGACAAGCCAGCTGGGAGAGATGAGACGCATCTACAATAGGGCCAAATCTCTAACAAAAGCATGTCAAGTAGCAGAGCCTGGGAAGGAAGTTGTTCAATCAAATGGCAATAACAGAAAACCAAAAAAGATGCTGAGATAAAGCAAAACTGCTCAGGCTCCTTCAGTGTGACTGGCATCATGTCGATACAGTGCAGATAATGTACTTCGTGCACATTTGTTTTTTCAAAAGAAAAGTTGTAAAAGTTGTGCAGTTTTACATTCATCAAGTATCTCAGAGGAGTAACTGAGATCAGTGACCTTCAATCATCCTTTTCATAAAGCATTACTTTACAGTGGAGCACAACCAATACTGGATTTTTGAGTTTGTTGCCGATACTTCAACATGTTCTCATCCTAACTCGTCACATACTGATGCTTCGTCAGGACCCCTTGGCGTCACTTTCTAACGCCCAGCACGTCAAAAACTATGACGCTCCACTACAGTCGCAGTAAACTGGTGGTTAACATTGTGATTTCAAACAAAAACACTTGCTTAGGTTTAGGCAACAAAACCACTTAGTTAGGTTTAGGTAAAAACATCACAGTTTGGCTTAAAATGCCCACGTTAGTAAAGTGAAAGTGGAACTTAACGTTGTGGACACAAAGACAAACAACATGCTTCACACAGGACGTGAACAGCGGATGAAAGCCCTGTTTGTTTTTTGGTAAAAAGTTTTAACCCAGAATGTTTAAGCAGAGGGAATTTAGGAGAGTCAAACTGACTAAAAAAGATGCTAAATGCATCATTGTGTTTATTAAAACAATATTCAACTAAGATTATAAAATGTATATTGTCTTCACATTTAAATTCCTAGCTTTGCAAATCAGATGGGAAATGTAAATGTCTGGCCCATTGGCACAACGCTGTTTTTCAAATCTGGTCCGTCTAAAAAAGTAATTGAATAAGCCGGCGCTCAAGGGTGCCTTGTGTATTTGACGCCCTGGGAATGAGAACGGACTGGATACTTAGGAGTAAAAAAAAAAAAGCAGATAATAATAAATGGACCAGTAATATAGTTTTTTAATATGAACACAAATGTAACATAAACATTCCTGATAAGGATCCCTCATATTTGGACATTTTGGCAGGCCTTGATACCGTGTTACAAGCAAACACACGGTCGCCATTACAGATCTACCTGTGACCTTAGGAACTCTGGTGTAGTTCACCCTAAAATTACAAATAGCCTGTGTTCATGTGTGGTTTTCATGCAACAGATACTTTTCCAGTTTAAGCTCCTGTTTTAATTCAACATAAATATTCTACGTACAGCATCACCTTGGCTTTTAAAAATGCTAATAAGGCTGCACCAACAATTGTGCCAGGAAGACAAAAACATGTTGCCTTGGTGTGTTTTGCAACATGCACCAATGGACTTCCACATTTCCCCTCTACCTTTTAATAAAAACGGATAACACTAAGTGGCCAAACTTCTCAATCAATGTTGTCCTCTAAAAGTGAGCCAAGGACTGCATTCACACATTAGCATGATTCACAGTCCGCCCACGGCTTCCAAACACAGTCTTACATGTCTCCAAATGCCCAGCAGAGAGCTAATTTCACTTCTCACACTGGCGACCTTTGGCATCATATATATGTAGTGCTTGTTGCCTGTATGACAGATTCCCATGCATATTCATACCTACATATGGCCCGCCAGAATGAAGCCTGTCTACTTCCTGCAGACTCTGTAGAGCGCATGAAGCAGATCATTACTGAGTGTTCTCAATCGGGTCCAGTCGAACCCTGAGGATTTGATTGTGAGGGTGGTGACGGCGGAGGGATCATTTTTGACTGTGTGTGCATGAGTGTGTGTGTGGGAGGGGGGATGCATCCATGTGTGTTTTGTTGTGGGTTACAGGGGAGAGTGGGATTGTGTTGAAAAAGGGGGGATAAGTGTGTGTGTTCTGCGTGTGGTGGACGTGATGGAGGCGGTGGGAAGTGTGCATGTAAATGGTGGGGGTGGTACATGTCTGCGTTAGTGCATGTGCTCGTGTCTTTGAGCGCTTGTGTGGGAGTGTGTTTGTGTGTGTTGTGGCACACGCTCACAGGCTTCTCTTGTTTGTGAGGTGAGAAGAGAGAAAAGTGGAGTCCCTCAGCATGCCTCCACCTCCTCTTGCTCCATCTGCCCATTTCGCTCAGTTCTCCATAAATTAAAAACGCTCTACATCTGCTTTGGGGTACATTGTTAGTTGTGTGCATTCGGTGGTTCCTCTGTTTATGAAAAATTAAACAGTTTTTTCTGCATTCGATTATTCCCCCACTCCCGAAAGCCCCTCTGCTGCAAACATGACAAGAGGCCCGTGTTTCACCCCACCATGCTGAGAAGAAGACCCCACCTACGGGAGTGAGGAACATCTCAAGTAAAGTGGGAAAAAAAAGAAGAAGAAGTAATTAACATCTGTTCATGGTGATAGTGAGCACATGTGTGAAGGCTGGAAATGCCGTTCAGCATTGGCATGATGATCTGCTTTCACAGCAGTTATCTACCACAGCAAAAAACTGTTTGATAAACACTGACGACAAAATCAAGTGTGCTACATGTGTTGGTATATCTCTGTGAGCTGCGGTTTCACATGCATGTTTGAAAGCAAGATGGCAAAAGAGCAAACAAATGTTTGTATTAACTGAATATAAAATGAACGGGGTGGTCTGCAAAACAGCAAATGAAAGAACTGCCGCCACTATTTCACTTCAACTGTCAATTATACAGTCCTCATGTGCTGCCAAATTCCCAAATGTGCACTTGTTTCCTTCCCTAACTGGATTCACTGACGAAAGCACTGGCCTGGTGAAATATGCTTTTTTGTAGAAAGTCAGCGCATCTGCATGCAAGAAGACGTCTAGCAGCAGATGAATGGACGTTTTAAGGGACAGTGTAGATAATTGGCACAAAAGGGACCGTGGGATGGCCCCTTAGAGCAGCCAGCTCTGAGTGGAATAATGAGCGTAATCAGAGGTTGTGGTCACAATGTTGCCCTATACAGAACACCCAGGCCACTGGGGAGGACCTGTGTTTGTCTTTGACATCAACACGCGTGGCTCCGGGGCACTCATATTTGGCCATGGTTTGGTAACTGTGAGCCTCGTGGCGGAACAGGTGTAGCAGGCCGACGAGGCCATCAATCTCTCACCGGCCTGTCTCTGTAGGATTCAGGGTTAATTATCGTCAAATAAGCCATTAAGGAGAAGGATGGACGCGTACAGGATGAGGGGATGCTAACCTTGGCAAGAGGGGAACAGCTGGGTGGCTGAGTTAGGTTAAGTTGGCTTTGATTGTGTTGCTAAGGTGATTCTAACTTGGTCATGTGTAAAACACTAATGTCTGGAAAGACTACCTTTTGTGACAAAAAAGATAATTGTACCACTTTTACGAGACCGAACAGGATAATAACAGTTAGAATTCACATGTTTACACAATATCTTGCAGTATATTATTATACTACATTCTACACCCGACTTATTCTTTACATGGTGCACCATTAAAACTTGATAGAATTGTTATGTAGACAAATATTTAAAAATAAATAATACATCCACAGAGCTTTTAGAAAGGTGCCAAATTAATGAATGGCTTTTCCTGAAAAAAATATTATGATTGTGAATTAATTATTTTAATAATTTCGGCGGGTCCAAAACGAATGTTTTGTTTATCTCTGTGGAATATATCTGACGTTTGGTTACCACATCTTATAACGGCCAAAAATGATCGCTTGTAAATGTAGGTATGACTTTGTTGTATTAATATATACATAGAAATAGGAGCGTTTCTGAGTTAGGGAAATGAGTAGGGAATATCAGATTATGCTAACCTAACCAATGCTAAATCGTCAATAGCATAATGTTTTGTAATTTGAGGTATATCTTCTTATTTTTGTAAAATGTAATTTAAAATATTCCCAGTTTACGTGGTTATTTAATAGCACTTTTCTTGGTCCAATATGTCGACTATATTCTCTATAACAGGTCAAATATTTTTATTATAACTATTGTAAGCCAATGTTTTGTTTGCTACAGAAAGGTTACACCTGGCAGTTGCTGGTGTACCACACATATTCTCTGTGGCGCAACTGGTTATAATTTAGTGATTGGGCTAACTGGGCTAAGTTTGAAGTTACAAAGAGCTGGAGCAACTGGCTCCTGGTGAGCCTGCAGTACAGCTTTGATCACTTTTGTCCAAGAGTACAATGATAAACTGTAAAATAATTTGACCACTGGGCTCGGGTTATCAAGAGGGAACACATGCTCAGGTAAAAAGTAATGACTGAAAGAATCAAAGGTTTGAGTCTATGTTAGAATTATATAGATTCATACCTATATAAAACACTCTCATAAAGCGCTCCTTTTTATTGCGCTGCACCTTTAGTCTTAACGGTATCCATCTCATTGTGGATTACTTCATAATGCATAAATGGAAAATGCCATTAGGGTTTCTTTTCATGCTCTTAACATATTAATTGGCATTGCGGCGAATGTCGGATCATACAGTAAATTGTATCCGGTGAAGTCAGTGACACCTGACCTATTGAAAATTTTACAGTGTGCTTATACCTTCATTTATCTACTCAATGTGCCCATGAATATTTAAG
Organism: Adelosebastes latens; assembly: GCA_916700685.1. Lineage (NCBI taxonomy): Eukaryota > Metazoa > Chordata > Actinopteri > Perciformes > Sebastidae > Adelosebastes > Adelosebastes latens. The sequence continues at coordinate 15,630 of CAKAKR010058746.1, forward strand.
GTTGACAATTAAACCCCAGCTGACCTGCAGGATGGAGCCAGACCAGCGCTGTCAAAGTGAGGCAGCATAAACGCGCCCACGCAATCACACTCATCAAAAACACAAAAATGCAAACCCCCCCATACTCCCACCTCACCTACACAAAATAGACACATAGGCCTACAATACGAGCTCCGTCACAATGTCACACGGTCACAGTGACATGGCCCGTGTGTGACAGGCACATCACATATGTGTCATGTTTATGGGGACATCAACAGACGCGGTTTGTGTTTTGTGTATGTAAATGTTTGGGCAGGGTCAAAGTTAATGCATGTCAGTATCCTGCTTCACCTTGGTTGGGTGATGCAGAGCAGAATGTGTATGGGGGGTAGTAACACTAAAACTGAATATAGAACACTGTAATAGCATGTTGCATAAAAAAAATACCATAAAAGCTAAATTGGTTTGCAGTAACAACTTACACTTTTGCAAAAAAAATACATATATGCATGTTAAGGTATAACAATAGGAATGTGGGTATAAATACCTTAAAGCAGCTATAATCAATATGTCTTGATTAAAGCTGCAGTCTGTAACTTTGAGCAAATATGACAAAAACTTATTTTTTTATAAAACTGTCACTATATCCTGACAGTAGAGCATGAGACAGATAATCTGTGAAAAAAAAATCCTGTTCCTCTGCCCCACCATAGTGCCCCTAATGGCATTTGCTACCACGCCTGAACAAAATCAACCAATCAGAGCTGAGCAGCCTCTGGGCAGCTGTCAATCACTACTCGTGAAACTAGCAAACTCCGATCAAACTGTCAAACTAGGCAGCGCTGATCAAATATGAATCAATATTCTGTTACTGTAATGCTTCAAATGTTTTCAGAAACATCTTGTAGTGTACTGTTTAGCTGTAAAATGAGAAAGTTTGTGACCCGGCAGCCAACCAAGCACCGCCCATTGGAGCAAACTTGTCCCATTTCTCAGAGGAACATGATTTTTTTCACAGATTATCTGTCTCATGCACTACTGTCAAGATATAATGACAGTTTTATAAAAATAACTTTTTTTATCATATTTGCTCAAAGTTATCTACTTCAGCTTTAAAAATATAAGTAGTCATCCGATCATGACTACTTACATGTGAAAGGATCAGTGGGCAACTCAGGGGTCTGAGAAGTGAAGCCAATGCGGAAGTGCCTTAAACTTGCATTCTTTCTAATAGCCAGCAGGGGGCGACTCCTCTGGTTGCAAAAAGAAGTCTGATTGTATAGAAGTCTATGAGAAAATGACCCTACTTCTCACTTGATGTATTACCTCAGTAAACATTGTAAACATGGGTTTATGGTCTCAATCGCTAGTTTCAAGTCTTCCTCAATACAGCATGATGTTCATTTAGTAAATTATGATCCCATTTAGAGTCAAATAGACCATAAAGCAGGGTATGCTTTAGGGCGTGGTTACCTTGAGATTGACAGGTCGCTACCACGATGTTGTCCGGTCTGGGAGTTGTCCGCGTTTTCGTCTTAGAACTTTAACCCTTTCACAGTGTGATTTCAGTTCATGAAAGTTAATTATAAACGTTTTGGTCGCCTAAAAATGTCTTGTCTCACAAGATGGCAACAGCCAGAAACCAAGATGTCGACAACCAAAAATGCCGAACTCAAGGCTTCAAAACAGCAGTCCACAAACCAATGGGTGACGTCACGGTGACTACGTCCATTTCTTATATACAGTATATGGAAAGGGTCGCTTCAAGTGACAAACCCACACAGAATTATCTCCAGACTTTCTTTCAGCTCTACGGAGCATTTAAGCACCTTTCAGCTAATTTTTTGGGTTTTCAAGCCCAGAACTTTACAGTTGTGGTTCACTCTCACGGCTCTCATCAGCATCAATTTCAGCCGCAGCAGGCAGCTGTTTTTTTATAACAAAGAAGCTCAAAAACCCCAATGTGTACAACATATCCAAACGGCAGACAGACAAAGCTAGCAACTGGCTGATGAACACAGTGGAGCATTTAGTCACTAAAAAGCCAGATATTTCCCTCAGGTGGTGGAGACCAAAAACAGAGCAAAAAGGTGATAATATGTCATTGTTCATATTTACAGCTTGTTCCCCAAGTGGCCAAAAATCAGTTAATGAAGGGTGACGACATGATAATTGTTGGGTGAAGATACTGACTTTCATAATTGAAAGGAAAAAAAGTGTTGGCAAAACATCTAATTATAAACCACAAGGGCAATGCAGTGCAAATTGAAACTGACACATCCCAACACTAATAATGTATGGAGTTCAACCAGCATATCTCTGATGTCAAACTCTCAAGCTATATGTGATGTGATCTCACACTAACAGCATGCCATATTCCCTGACAGATATCCATATATGCAGCCTCAATGTAATAACCATCACATTATGCTAGACTGATCAGGCTGATTTCAGATATCTCTTTCCCCTCAAAGTGCCCATGCTGTCACCTTATTTTCATCTCCAACCTGCATTTGTCCTCTGAATATGGGTTCTACAGTAGTCTTGGTTTTTAATGACGTAAATAATGCAGTAATTCCACTGAAATTAAGCAGTCTTATACAGATGTCGGCGTCCTTACTTCCATATCCAGTATGAGCCACAGCGTCTATAGGTCAGATTACTTTTTAAAATGGTATGAAATATAAATGAACCAAAGCTTTTTCTTCCTCCCTAATCACTTCCTTATATTTATATCACAGTGGCCATGAGGATGGAGGGGGAATGACTTCCCATTCTAATCATACTGTCATACCCTCAGGTTAGACCTTCCATTTTACATACTGGAAGAAAATGGCATTGAAGGAGAGCCTTGATATACCCACTAAATATATGTAGAAGTATTCCATTTATTCACGCTTCAGCAGTGCATTATGTCAAATGTAAACCCATCAATCAAAAAGATCATTTAAGACAAGCCAGATGAAAAACTTGCTCAAACTTCTTCTAGTCTGTCAACAAGAGTCGTTTCAAACTTTCATGGATCGACTGATTCTACCCAGACGTGAACTCTATTACCTTAAAGCATCCCGAGCATCCATGATGCAGCAATTTAGAGCGAAAACATTTTCTCCAAATTGTCTCACACTTTGACATACCCATTCTTGATTCTTTTCAGGCCCAAACCCTAGTTTCCATTTATGAAAAATGTCTGGTTAGGGATCTATCATTACGGCAATCGCTCCCTCACTGTTGTATAATTTCTTCTCAAACACACATCTCGTCTGAATGCCTGCAGACTGTCCCTGGACCAGTATTTCCAGATACACTATTATTTTTGCACAAACGGTGATCTCCACAGGCAATCTGCATCTAGCTGCGGCGTGCGTTTGCCGTGGGAATAGAAATCAGACACCTGTCGGTGCGGTGAGAGCTACCAAGCAGCCAGGCATATCAAAGCGGCGTAGTGAAAATGTCTCCTTGTGGAGTAAGAGAAAGTTAGGTTGTAAAATAGGAGAGGTATTAATGGTTGTCAGGCATTAGGGACTAATATAACGCTCCTCCTTGTTGCCTCCATCATCACTGACATCTGGGACAGTAATCATACCCTAAATGGAACCACCACCATCATGATGACAGCTTTTTAGGATTCATCATTTTCTCTAAATACCTCTATAGTATATTACTCTGTCAGATTTCTGTCAGGTACAGAGGATCTGTGTAATAGTGAAAAACAATAAAAACACTCTTAGGACCTTTGTGATGACCCTAAGGTCTCGGATATACATACACATCATTGTGACGTATCTAAATTGTATTATTCTTTGCCTATTTTTACATGTTTTTGTGAAACAAATAAAATCACAGATTGTGGCAGCTGATATGGTCTACACATCTATTGATATATTTCTCTTTTTCCTGTTTTAAAGTGTGTTAAAAGGCAGCGGTGTGACAGCGAGGTTTGAGTTACCAGCAGTTCGGATCGGTCTGTTGTCTAAATATCTCCCCGGAGGATTGTTTCAAATGTGTGATTCCACGTCCTGGGGGAAATAACAGCAGTTGTGAATGCCATATTGACGATGTTCTTTGCCCCGGTGTTTTCACCGTGAGATCCGGATCCACTGTAAAGCACAAGGAAAAAAATGATGTCGTAGGGTCACAGAATTGAATCCATGGAAACTGAGCACACGGATCATGTGAAGACCATGTGGAGAAAAACAGCTTTGTGGCTTAAACAGCGTGAACGCTCCGAAAAACACAAGACAGTGAAATGAAAAATACATTTTTACAAGTTTGAATCCTGTGTTCAATTATTCATTCATCTCTTTTTTACGTGCTGAATAAAATTTTTCCTTCGCTTTTCTCTTCCTGTAAAACCGATTTTTGATGACTCATCTTGAACAGCACTTGACCGCTCATTTGCAGTTTGCAGACCAAAAATATCATTATATGTTGTTTACATTTCCAAAGAATGTGGTCGAGGTCTCATCTATTCATTAAACCCTCACCCTCCTCCTCCACAGGTGAGGGAGGTGTGGGTGGAGGTGAACAATCCTACCGCTCCATTTCTCTCCACAGCTCGCCTTTTTTTCACAATCCAATCAAATTTCAAGGATTTCATTTATCAAATCCCTCTGGTAACTAAACCCCGCCCACAGGGTGAGGCTCATGAAGATAAATATGTTCTAAGTGTTGTTTCACTGTGACTTTAATGTGACAACTACTGTATATACTAAGTAAAAAGAAGAGTTCAATGTAATTTTGTTCATTAAATTCATACTGTTACAATTGAGGGTTGCAGTCAGTGGTGGAATGTAACAAAGTACATTTACTCAAGTACTGGTCTACAATTTTGTCATACTGTACTTGTACTTTACTTGAGTATTTTCCATTTTACAGTATTTTACATTATACTTCTTTTTCACATTTCAGAGGCAAAAATATAGTACTTCATTAAATTTATTTGACACTTAATGTAGTTACTTTTCACATTAAAACATATGAAAAGATGCAGTACTATACTACTAATCTACCCAGTAGTATACAAAGTATTTAATATTGGCTCCACATTGACGAACAACAATAACATACATGTCTTCGATAAAAACAGAATAATATAATATTCTATAATAACACTTTTACTACTTTTATATTTTACAATCTGCTAATAACATATATGTACTTTACTTAAGTAACATTTTCAATACAGGACTTTTACTTGGAATAGAATATGTATTGACTATGGTATTTCTACTTTTACTTTACTTGAAGGTCCAGTGTGTAACATCTGGAGGCATCTAGCGGTGAGGTTACAGATTGCAACCTCTCCCTGCCGTTTCTAGAGCCAGTTGTTGTAAGAGTAGCGTAGGTCATTTAGAGAAATGCAGAGTCAGTGCGTAGAGTGTATGTGTACATAGGAAGTGAGTGTTGAAGCGAGAGAGAGAGAGCCCGGCGAATGTGACTAGTGGAGCAGAAGACGAGTTAGTTTATCTTTGTGAATATCAAATGAATTTTACAGTGGAAGTTGCAATTTGTGCAGAAATAAATGCTGCAGGTCTTCAAGACCAACAGAGGTTCCCGTGTTTTGTTTCCCAGCTGCTGAGTGGAGTGACAGGGGTTAACTCCGGAGCGAGTAACGTTATCGACTCGAGCCCAAGCAGGAAAAGTTAACACACTGTTTGGTTTGTCCATTCTGGGCTACTGTAGAAACATGGCGGACGGCTCCGTGAAGAGGACCCGCGCCGTACGTAGACATAAACTGCTCATTCTAAGGTAACGAAAACACAACAATTCTTATTTTTAGGTGATTATACATTAAAGAAAACATACAACACTTATCAATATATTCCATTTCTGCCAATTGATCCCCCAACTTGTTACACACTGGTCCTTTAAGTAAAGGATCTAGTGGAGTACTTCTTCCACCACTGGTTGCAGTAGTGCATCTCGCTCTATACACTCTACAGGTAAGACCTCCATTTATTCTGCAGCATTTACACTGCCTATATTACATACATAATGCTATTAATTCTTGTTGAGCGTCTTATGCAAATTCCAACCCGCTCTTATCTCCACGACTTCATTAATCTGCGGTTGCATCCATCCTGGCCTACTTCTTGATCAGGCTGCGGCTCAATACTCTTCATTAACTGAACCTTTTTTCCAGGGAATATTCCATCTTAACATGAGTCAGGTCAAGAAGGACCACACAGACGCAGATCCGGATTCTAATCATGTAGAGGAGGACAACATACACCCCGACTTGTTTAATTGGCTCATATACCCATGTTGAGCAGGTGCTGATAACATCCCACATGTGCTGTTTTTCATAAGTGCGTGGCTCCTCCACCGCCGCCTTACCCCCCCCCGCTCCCCGCCGTGCCCAAGAGAAGCGAAGAGGGCAAGTAAATGGATAGTCTGCTTGAGATATCCTCGGAGTAATTTCACCCTGTGCGTTTGAGGCTTTTTAGTTGCTTCATTTGGAGGACCCTTCCCCCCCTCCCCTCCCCTCCCCACTCCACACATACACTATTATATAAAAAACATTATTAATATTCACCAGAAATTACTAAGGAGAGCGGGAGAGGGTTGCCATATCCAGATGGATGCCCCTTAAATCTGTCTTCAATTAGTCTCCACTAACTTACATCTTCCAGTTGAATTCTGATTAGCTGATCTGGCAATTTACTCAGCCTGGCTGGAGAGCACTTGGTCCCCCCTCCTGAGTGCAACCTAGCTGCTTTTGAGTATTGTGAACCTTTGATCAGTGCCCCCTTATTACGTATAAAAGCCAATACCATTAAATCCTGCATGTCCTTGTCCATAGTACTTCCCTCTCTCTTCTGTATCAAAGATCATAGGCTCATGTAATGAAGAAAAAAAAAAAAAAAGCCAGTGATCTGTAAAAGTAAAGCAGATGATAATACCTTTTAGTTAATATATCTCACATCTCTCCAGTGCCATTATGAACCTGTGGCCTGTCTCTGTAGCTAGCTACTTCCCTCTTGTGGCCAACCAGGACACAGAGACGCCTGAGACACTTACTGAGGTCAACATGTTCGCTTTCCTCCTCCTTGCATTTTTTAAAGCAGGAAGAAGATTAGAAATGTGTATAACACAACAACTACTGACATTCATCTTCAGTACCGGCTACATCCTTTACCCCAACCCCCCCCCCTCAAACCCCCCCCACTCCCACCCTGTCTGTGTAGAAAGTGGATCACCAGGGGAGGCTAAACCATGCCCATTAACATATAGAGTCTTTATTTAAATCCCATTCACTTTTCCATCCATTTAGAAGAGTGATGCCAGCGGGTTACGGCGATGGCATCGCGTGAGGCCCTGATTGAGCTTCAATTTGATCATTTTATCTGATTGTGAGGTAAACAGTATCATGATGGATACCAACTCATTACAATAGGAAAGTGAGAGTTTAATTTCCTGTACATGTTCCATCTTTATTAATGTCAGAGGCAGCAGGTCGTCAATTGCATTACGGGCCTTGATACTCTGGTCCTGCCTGACACAAACGAGGCCAGCGAGCCGGTTTAGAGGGATTACATCTGGCACGATCCTGCAGCCAATTTTCGATTGGCGTTAATGCTGCATCTCACGGCGTAAAGTTCTTTACAACTTTGAGTGTAAAAATAGACGGCGAAGACATTAAACCTGCAGTAGGCAGAATGTTTTTGGCATCATTGGGCATTGACCTTTCAGCATATTGTAATTCAAGTGTTCTGAGAGATAACTAGACTTCTGCACCTCCTCATGGCTCTGTTTTCAGGCTTTAAAATATCTAGCCCATGACGGGAGTCTCACAGGTCATTTCAGAGAGAGCGTTCCTATTGAGCGTTCCTATTGGCTGTGCTCCGGCTGGTGGGCGGTGCTTGGTATATCCTCAACTGATCTCAACATGCCGAGTCACAAACTTTCTCATTTTACAGCTGAACAGTACACTACAAGATGTTTCTGAAAACATCTGAGGTGAGAAATAGGCATTTTAGTAAGAGAATATTGATTCATATTTGATCAGAGCTGCCTAGTTTGACCGTTTGATCGGAGTTTGCGAGTGATTGACAGCTGCTCAGAGACAGCAAGACTTCAGCTCGGCTCTGATTGGTTGTTTTCCTCCGGTCTGTGAAATCTTGCAGATGCGATTAGGAGCACCGCAGGACACAGAGGCATGTTTTTCAGAATACCTGTCTCATGCACTACTGTCAGGATATAGTGACCGTTTTATAAAAATAACTTTTTTTAAAAAATCATATTTGCTCCAACTCTACCCACTGCAGCTTTAATGCTACATCTCACGGCGTAAACTTCTTTACAACTTTGAGTGTAAAAATAGACGACAAAGATTTTAAGCGTTTAATTAATCGACACTATTGTTGTCTTGAGATGGCTGCCAGAGTGGCGAGAGACCAACTGGTGTGGAAACAGCCCACTTGTTGTCTGTCAAGAAGGAAACTACAGAAGAAGACAGCGACTATCACGCCCTGACACCACCCATCCAGTGATAGAAAGAAAAAAAAAACTTCAATAATAAACCTGTCAACACTCCAATCTGAATACCCAGGAGCCACAACTGTCTCGACTCTCCTCCCCTGGCGATAGTCATCATCGTGGACACTCTCCTGAGAGACACACACACACACACACACACAGGCCCCTCATCACATCATCTCTATTTGTCCCATTATGTCCTTAACACAGTGTAAAATACCTCTGCTGCTCCAGGAAGGGGACTGTGGAGGGTTGAGGGCTGTTGAGCTGTGTGTGTGTGTGTGTGTGTGTGTGTGTGTGTGTGTGTGTGTGTGTGTGTGTGTGTGTGTGTGTGTGTGTGTGTGTGTGTGTGTGCCATCAGTGGCTTCATTACTGGCGCCGGCTATTGCCTGCGCCTGTCGCTAAGACTCTCAGACAGCCTTGTTTGTTTGTTTCCCCCCGCTGTAATCCTCAGTTGAGGCTTGACGTGCCGCGTGGAGCCTTAGCCGCGTTACCCACAGGCCTCTGGGAGCCGGAGCGCCGTGGCGTGTGTACCAGGAAAAGAGAGAGAGAGAGAGGGAGGCACGGGAGACTTACACCCTCCCCTGCACCTGATCATTACCATGCTAAATTTATATTGATTGCTGTAGCTTAAGAGCTAAATGTGAGTTATTCCCCCGACGCGGCCCCTGTGTAGGATCTGTGGTGGTGGGCTGCTGGTAATCCGGAGAAACCACAACATGTGCTCGCTGTGTTTTGCCGTAGATATGGCAGCACACATTATACAGTGCCAGGGAGCGTTTATGTAAACCCTGACCAGCCCCCTTCCAGCTTTTTAAATGATGGGTTGGATTTCACATGACATCCAACCCTGAGACTTCTACGGGGGAAGGGGCTGTCCTGAAGGGGCGAGCAGCGGGAGGGTTTCTTCAAGACGTTCCCAGCCCTTCTTCCTGCCCTTGCTCTGCTGGGTAAAGTTGTATGTTTGTGGCGTCTCTCCTCCTGCAGGCAGCTTTCATCACACATATGCATATGTGCTTGCCCTTGACATTATCATCAGCAGATTTGCGCTAGGGGCCCCGAGGTAAGGTTGAAATACTGCTGAGGCTTCTGAGAGAGTGGCCTGCTTTAGAGAGAGTGTCCAAGGGCTAAATACGCACCCGGAGACGGAGGCAGAGGAAAGGGAAAAAAGCTCAGTAACTGAACCTAACAGAGCGCCCCTCAGGGGACAGCAGTAATTAAACAGTGATTAAATTAAGGGGCAATGCGGGCAAAAACGCAGACTGATTGACACTCCGCTGGCTCCTCTCTCTCTCCCCGTCTCCCTATCTCGCTCGCTCGCTCTCTCTCTGCGGGTTCAGCTCTGTCGTGGAGCATTGCTTTCTATTGACCTCCAATTACTCACCCACTCTGAATTCTTCAAGGTCCAATTTTCGAAAACTATTTTCTTAACTGTGTTAAGAGCACGGATCACTGCACATTTGTTTCTGAAAAAGGGCTGAGCCGCAGCACTGGAACAGAAAAGTTGAGTAAAAGGAGGGGGGAAAAAAGGCACTTAAATGCATAGTGTCTTCCAATACTATCAATGTTTACTTCAGATAAACTCACAATCACTCTAGCGTCGCGCCCAGATCAGTCTTTACTACAGATGGACTCACAAAAGTACAATCGCAAGCTGCCAGTGATTTAGAAAGCATGCGGAATCCAAAGCGTGTCTCCCCTTTTGCGAGCCGCAGCTTTAGAAGTGCCTTATCAAATACTCTCCTAGGGGGGGGAAATACTATAAATTACCTTTGGCGACTCCTTAAACCCAAAGCAAATAGACAGACAGAAGAGCTGAGCAACAGCAATAAAACCAGCTTTAACAAAACAATCAGAAAAACCAAGACACTGAAATTGCCTTCCTCCGGATCTGAAATTCTCCACACGTTCCTGGCTTACCCTGCTTGCCACGGTGCCCCCGGTCCTCAGGCCCTTGTATAGATTTTTATAAACCGGGTCTTGCGCTTATGAAAATACGTACTGAGGGCCCTTAAACAATCTGTTAAGTCTTCTGATAGCGAAGACGCTCCTCTTAGAGTGTAATACAAATTCAAATAGCTGTATGGAGATGGATTACGGGGCAAAGCAAAGAACAGCGGCCTGCTTGAGAGGATGAGTTCAAGATGACAGGTATTGATTAAGTGCTCAATGAGAGCACGCCTATGAAAGGCCAGCCACCACGCAGCTCATGAAAGAATCATATAGCTCACACACAAGGCGCTCGGCAAACATGCAGGCGTGGCGTGTAGGCGTGAGCACATTCGAGCTTGTCATATCGTGCGCCAAATAGTTGACAACCTGCTTGCTTTTCTGCGGTCCAAAGTCATAAAAAAATGATATCAAACTTTTTCTGATGTATTTTGAAAGCCTATATATCTGGTTAACTATTGAAGGAAGCAGACATCAACAGCGAGCGTCGGTGGATGTGGCTTTCGCCCAGAAAGACAGAAATGATTCCTTATGCCAGAATCCATTATTCTTCGCGCAGTTTGACACCGCACATTCCTTTACTCCTGACACTGGTATTGGAGGGAAAAAAGGAGGAAGGATGTTCTCAAAGATAACATGTGAATTTAATTTCTTGGCGAAACAGCGGAACTGGAAGACTTAGCCCTCCCGAGCATAAATTGTGCAGTCGATGCGCGGTTGTCAAGGTTTGTGATGATGCCGCGCGAAGACAGCCGTAATCGCAGCAGCACTGCCAGCCTGACCCACCTCATCATCCCTGACATTTAGCACAGCGCTGCTTCTCTCTCTCTCTTCCTTCCTCACAGTAAACAAATGTTTTAACCCTGATTTGTATCAGTGGTACCAGAGGACATGTAGCGACAGAGAGTGTGGAAAACTTCTGAGGGATGGGTGGGAGAAAGAGGCAGGGAAATACGACGAAAGAGGGGGGAAAGAGATAAAGACAGGGGGAAAGAAAAACAGAGAAAGCGAGGGAGAGATCTGGCCAGACTGCCACCTAACAGGGGGTATCTGAGACTAATCTCTAAGGAAAGCTGTCAGGTCTCTGCAGACAACGTTCTGATGAAAACGAGGCAATAAATGCGTCTTAAAGCCGTCATAAATATGCAGCTTCCTGCCTAACAGCCACTGCTCTGACCCAGGTCCGAGCTCATTATCCTGCGTCTGTACTGGCAGGTGTGCATGCCAAGTTACAGGCAGGATCACTAAAAGCCCCTTAGCGTTAGCCTCAGTGGGATATGTGGCTCACTTCTGGGACTAGAAAGCAGGCTCATCAAATCTCTTTTTTTTTTCAACAACGTAAGCGGTGTTGGTTAAATTTCGAAATGCACTCGAACAAACCATAATTGTTCAACGAGCAGTAAGACTTTCAGAGTGTAAAAAGCCAAACATTAAGTATGTATGGTTTCTATTTTTTCCATTACTGTATGGTACTATATGTGGTTTAAAGGTGGATCATATGAATAATCAAACAGTATGGAAACATCTCCAGTTAAATCAAATATGTCAGAAAGACACATTTTACAGAGCCATCACCTAAATATTTTCATTTGAGATCCATGAATAGCATTGACAAAAAGGCACATTTGACTTGATTACCTCTTGACATTTCCCTCAGTGGATGAAGGCAGCAGTAGATAAGGCAATCACCGCGCTGACATAGTGTAAATAAATAAATATGCTCATTTATCCTGGCCTCCAGATAAAGACATAAGGGCACATAAACGCATGAATGGACAACGTTTCTCAGCAGCCGGCAGGTCCCTTGCCTGCCTGTCTGTCTGTACAGGCTGACAGTACAGCGGCGTGCCCTTCATTATCACCGGGTAATGCTCATCACAACGGCCGTGGCTTTTCTCCATAAAAACCCCAAGTCTCACTCACAATGAGAAATAGGGGAGATAAGGTGCAGGAGACCATTTCTCTTGACATTCACCACGGCAAACTCATCAGTCATGCTGTCAAAGGCACTGGTCTTGGCTAGTTTGGGATTTATGAGAAATAATGATGGGTCGAAAATAGCGGGTGAGGGCTTTGCTTCTACCTTTGGTTTGGGGAGTGTTGTGTATTGAGGCACGCTCTGCATAAAACCCAATTTCTTTTGTCAGTGACCCTTGCACTGATATCACATCCAATCTCGCCATGTTCGGGAGCTTTGGCTGGGCGTGTTTGAGTCGGCGCTGACATTTCCGCCTCACATGATAAAAGAGTGTGGCGGCAATACGTTTATTTAAAAGAGAGTGCATCAGCGTGAGCATTAAGAACGGGCGCCACTCCCTTGATTCGCTAGAAGTGAGGGTCGAGGCTTCTGTGCTGTTAATCACACTTTAATTCATCTTAAGGAAAACCACTGGCTAAAGAGCGTCAACATTGGAGCTGTCCTCTCTCTGGATGTGAAAACGGGGTGACAACAATAATAGCATGTGTCAAACACTCCCATTTTCTCTTCAAGCTAGTGACAGGCAGTGACAGACGCTCCCTGTGCAATTCTCTTGTAAACATTCGGGGACACACTACCATCAACGTCGGAGCAGCTATTGTGATGTACCACAAGGTCTATAAATTTAACGTAAATTATTAATTCCAAAGTCATTTGAAAGTGGATTTCAATATTGTTGCAAGGGCAACACGGCTGAACCATATAGCACAACTGCACAGCTATAGATTATAGTCAGTGCTTTTAATGGGATCCCTATGGGACCATACTGCGGGGATGTCCTCAAGCACCAAATTATTAGTCAATTTCAGATTATCAAGTTTATTAATTACTATTCTTAATATATCTTATGAGAGTGCCAGGAGATATTATAGCCTAACTACCTAAAAAGCTGCAAATGAAATGCTCGACATACATTTACATTAACTAAATTAATGAAATACCAGATCGGCTGGGTGTGAAGCTCGCCTTTTACGTGAAAGTTCACGAACTAAAATGAAGGCTCACCTGCTAAAATTCAAAGTGCAACATTGCTTATAACCAAAGTGTTGAGAAATTACTGGACGAGAGAGTTTGGGGGGCAATTTTGATTCAAGTATGTGAATGAGACCTCTTGAAGCTCAAGGGTACTCGGATCTGTGTGGAAATTAAGCCGTGAGATTGTAGCTGAGGGGACGGCGGATTGACAGCGACATTAGCCCCTCAGCACCTCGGCTGTATCGCACTATGGCTCTGTAAGATAGATGGACAGGAGTAGCAAATTAAATCTTCTTAATAGTAGCAAGGGATGTACAGTCAGGTTGGCTTGAACCTGCAGGACTGTACAAGTGCAGGACGTGAAGGGTGGTGTTTTTAGTGGAATCAAATGAAGTGGCTCTGAAGTGTTTTGGTTAATGGGTCTACTCCAACCAACTTCATACAAAAGGCACGGACATATTTATATCAATTTGAAACGAGCTCCTTCACAACGCCCTCTGGCCTATTCTTGAAACAAGGTCATGGGTCATGTTCCATTCTTTGCTGTTAATTTGGATTTATTAAAGTCCGGGTAAAACAAAAATAAATATGTGTTCTGCGTTTGTCACACCGTAGACAAATGTGTTATTAAAATTAAAATAAAATAATTCAGTTACCTGGCTCTTCTAGACTTTCCAAATGTTATTGGACCGAATTGATCAAATTTTGAAAGTGAAACAAGTCATTTTGCGGGGGTTGTGACACTGAAAACAATTTATTCACCATTTTCCAGTCTCAACAGTAGCAACAGAGTAGTCTACAGCCGAGCCTATGACGTAAGCACAAGTTGAACTAACTTGGTTGTGATCAGTGGGCTACCTCCGGCTCTGAAAAGTGAAACCAATGCTGAAGTGCCTTAAATTTGCATTCTTTCTAATAGCCAGCAGGGGGCGACTCCTCTGGTTGCAAAAAGAAGTCTGATGGTATAGAAGTCTATGAGAAAATGAGCCTACCTCTCACTTGATTTATTACCTCAGTAAACATTGTAAACATGAGTTTATGGTCTCAATTGCTAGTTTCAAGTCTTCTTCAATACAGCATGATGTTCATTTAGTAAATCATGTTCCCATTTAGAGTCAAATAGACCATAAAGCAGGGTATGCTTTAGGGCGTGGTTACCTTGTGATTGACAGATCGCCACCACGGCGTTGTCCGGTCTGGGTATGTGTCTGTGTTTTCGTCTTACAACTTTAACCCTTTCACAGTGTGTTTTCAGTTCATGGAAGTTAATTATAACATTTTGGTCACTTAAAAATGTCTTATTCAGCATTCGGTTGTATTTAGCTCCACCCTCTCGTGTCACTTCTGGTTGCAAAAAAACAAGATGGTGACGGCCAAAATGCCGAACTCGAGGCTTCAAAACAGTAGTCCACAAACCAATGGATGACGTCACGGTGACTACGTCCACTTCTTATATATAGTCTATGGTTGTGATTGGCCCGTGAGCCCAGTCCTGCAACACGCACACAGCATGCTCTCATGCGCACCCCGACTGACAGGCACCCAGAGAGGGCCGAAGAGACAGACGGGGCTGGACGGCCGGTAAAAACAACCACTGATGCGACGGCCCACCGGTATTTGTCCCAATATGTCAGATGGTCACTACACCACTGTAAGTAAGTGTTGTAACTCGTGATTGAGCTGGAGCACTCTAGTTTTTATATGTTGTGTTGAAGGAGGGGTTATGTTAATGATGGCTCCAGTGGAACATCGAGCCATGATTTCAGGCCTGCCCAAAAAAAAAACTTAAACACAAAAATGGTGAAAAACCTTTTAAAAACCATAATGTGGTCTTTAAATGCATTACATTACAGACTGACTCAGTGAGAAAACACTGTGGCTCTGAGAAGCACTCGGAGCAGCTGGCTTCTGTTGTGGCTTTGTTGATGGTTTTCTCTCTGGCTGTTTTCTTCTCTCCAGGTTCAGCGACACCACACTGCTTTGCCACAAAGACTAACCTTAATGTAGACAAAGCCAAGTCGGCAAATCTTTGCACAAGCAACATGCATGCACGCACACAGTTTTAAAGGAAGGAGGTACACAGAGGGAGCAAGGCGTTTTTCAATGCATTTAGATGAGACCTTTAACAAAGGTCCCTAATGCAGATATCAATGAACCAAGGGACTGGGCTATCGGAGCGAAATTGGCTGACGGAGGGATGTCACCCCTGTGCATGAAAAATGATGGATCCCATTTGTAAACTTCTCCCCTCCTCTCCTCCTCTACCCCCGCACACGGACACATGCATCCCCCCTCCATCACCTTCTCCTCCACTGGTTATTAAACAAGGAAGCGAACCTATGACTTTGCTGACAAATAACAAGTGGTCTGGTAAAATTGGCACTTTACTGGCCATTTCATCCGACTGTCAGCGAGCCCACAGAGGACCTGCGAGATCTCAGTGATGACAGAATAGATTAACATCACGGACTTTGTTTTTCATCTTCCTTTCATTTTCCATACTATTCTCCGAGGACATCAACAAAATGAAACCAATATCTATGAACCCGCAAACAAACAACTGGAGCTTTCAAAATATTAGATTTTGTGTGTTGGATTGGACAATCTACTGGGTTTTTTTCCACTCGCTCCGTGGTTGTGAGGCAACACCTAAATCCATCTAATTCAGATGAACAGACTGCTGCATTACAACATGCAATTTTTATACCCCTGAAATAAAAACAGATTTATGTTTCATATATAAAACCTTTCACTTTTTGAAAGTGCGGGGCCAAGGTCTGAATGCAAACATCAACACAGGCCATGCATAATACAACAATTTACAGAGCTTGCAGAAATCACGGTAAACATATAAAGTGTGATAAGCAACATAATATGCATACCGAGCATTTCTAAGGAAACAATGATATATTGCTAATCATCCTGGAATGAATTACTGCCGCTTTAAAAGTGGTGTGTTGAGTCAAAGGTGCTGAGGTTAATATAGGCAAACAGGCATCTCTGCTGGAAAATGAAAACTTCCCAGCGGAACGCGATGGCCGGCCTAAACGCTGACATCGTGCTTTCGGTGATGGAGTGACTTTGGGAGGGTTTGTGGTCTGCCAGTGTTCAAAGCTGTGCCTTGAGGGTAAGGGGTAAATTTGCTAAGTTAATCACATAATGAGGCCAATTAAACACGGGAGAGCCCAGGTGAAATGGGAGCTGCCACAGAGCCTCCGACAAACGAGGCCCTGCTGATTCCCTCTCTGGACGGAGGCTGGACAGCCCATATTCAGCTCCTATAATCCTCTACTAAGTATTCACTTCAACACTTATACAGTGTATCTTATTAATGTATGTACAGTATACTGGATTATGTGTCTGTACTGATGAATTCATTTAGCAGGAATGTGTACATTAACATCCAGGGCAGCCAGGAATCAGGGCTGCAGCTAACGATTATTTTTTTTATCCATTAATGTGTAGATTACTTTTTGTTAATTGAGCATACGTTTACTCTATAAAAAGTCCACGGTGATGTCTTTGAATTGTTTTGTCCGACCAACAGTCCAAACAAAACACAAAGATTTGCAATGATATCAAATATAGAAAATTAGTAGATCCTCAGTTTTAAGAGGTGAAAAATGTGCAGTTTTGCTTGATAAATAACTAAATAAACTTATTTACTCAATCAGCTTCTTACTATGAGTAATGGGGTCCATAAACAAAATAATGTGCCAAAGTCAGAGCAGTTGTTGTTATTTGAAAGAGATTTCTGTATTTGTGTTTTTGTTTTTGGTGCTTCTATGAAGTGGGCATTATCTGGTAGGGAATAATAATGTCACATACTTCTGTACACCAATCAGAATTTCAATTGAATTCTGATAAAGTAAATTAGCATCATCTGGACTAAGTTTTTGAGTGTTAAACTCTTAATAAATAATACCAAAACATTTTACTTTGAGTGTTGCCTATTAGTCATGAATATTTAAAGGTGCAGTGTGTAGGATTTGGCGGCATCTTGCGGTGAACTTGCACATTGCAACCAACTGAAACTTCTCCCGTGTGCCACATGTGTAGGAGAACTACGATGGCCGACGCAAAAACAAGTAGGACTCTCTAGAGCTAGTGTTTGGTTTGTCCGTTCTGGGCTACAGTAGAAACATGGCAACCAGCTCTGTGAAGAAGGCCAGATCCTTATGTAGATATAAACGTCTCATTCTAAGGTAACGACAACACAACGATTCATATTTTCAGGTGAGTTTACACTAAAGACAGCATACTTATTAATAATATATTCCATTTCTGCCAATAGATCCCTCTAAATGCTACACACTGTTCCTTTAATGTTATTGAAAACAAACAATTTCAGGACTAGTCTGGATTTATCCCGACAATGTTCAGGAGTAGAGTTACGCAGTCTAACTCTCAAACCTTGAACGACCCATTTCACCTGAACTTCTGTTAAAATGTATCAAATATTTCCTGACATTGCACCTCTCCATCACATGATGGCTAGCCTGCCCTCAGTTCCCTTGATTACAACTGCTGGGAAGTGTTGTTGACGAGAGTATCGGAGCATTCGAGTGCTCCTGGAGGGTCTACGGGAGGATAAATCACTCCGGCAGCAATTAGACTTCCCTGAGTGCTTCCTACATACCTGTAACTTCACAGGCACAGCAGGCCCGAGGTCAAAGATCGTGAGGGTTATGCACTGAACAAGATGAATGGTAGTGGAACAGTATATTCATGTGCCATCCTCTTACACATAAGAGCTCTATAATCTTGGAGTGTTGCCCCCTTCTAAACCAGTTCTACTTCATGTACATATCTAAAGGTTGGGGCATTATCACTCCTTGCTTAATGATACAGAAATTTCTGCTTTACCTGTTCATCGACTGAGAGCTAAGGCCTGTGGGTGTTAAATGAAGAACAGAACTAGCCAAGGATAGAATATCTTAGGGCTGTGTATTGGAAAGCGCATAGATGTATTGGAAAGCGATAATAACGCGTTAACGCAAATTTGTTTTAATGCCACTAATTTCTTTAACGCATTAACACAAATTGCTCAGTTTTAAAGCTAGCGTGAAGGTTGGTGAAAGGTGAGAGTTTCTGGACAATATTTGTCATTGATTTGTATTGTGAATTGACTTCCAGTAATTAATAAATATATATATATACTTGCATAAAGCAAGCATATGTGCCCACTCCCATGTTGAGAAGAGTATAAAACACTTGGCAAATCTCTCTTTAAGGTACATTTTAAACAGATAAAAAATGATAAACTATGGACCATCATGCGATTAATCGCGATTAAATAGTTTAATTGATTTACAGCCCTAACTGCAATATATTGCGATACTGTAAGCAAGGGGATATATTACGATTTTTTGTATCTAATCTCAGGAAAACTGTCATGGTATAAAAAACACAACAGCAATACACCATTTTCAGAATAGGCAAAAATAACACATTTATACTCCATGCAAATAACTGCATGTGATTATCATAAAGTAGGCATGTCTGTAAAGGGGAGACTCGTGGGTACCCATAGAACCCATTTTCATTCACATATCTAGAGGTCAGAGGTCAAGGGACCCCTTTGAAAATGGCCATTTTCCTCGACAAAATTTTGAGTAACTTTGGAGCGTAATTTAGTCTCCTTCACGACGAGCTAGTATAACATGGTTGGTACCAATGGATTCCTTAAGATTTTTAGTTTAATATGATGCCAGTATCTTCACTTCAAATCTCATTAGCTTTAAAACTGAGCCTGCTACAACCTCTGAAAGATCGAATAGCGGCGAGGCCCAATGGCGGGCCGTCTGATTTTTAAGAGGTTAATTAAAAATCGATAGTGTTTTGGAGAATCGATTCAGCATCACAAAACATAATATCGCGATACTCATGTGTATCGATATTTTTCTTTCACCCCTAGAATATCTGGCTCGCCAGCTGTAGGGCTGCCATAAATGAAAAGCTGTATCACTGTCACGGACACAACACAAAGCAATAAGGAACTGCTGAGAGAGCAGTGCATTAAAACATGAATACATGGGGAGATATATGGACACTAATGAAAGAATATTTCATCGCCATCAAGGGTTTATAAAAAGGCCCACCACTCTGCCCACCACGATCCACTAATCTGGATGTAGAGGATTTGCCCAGAGTAAGATGGACAAGGGAAATTAAGGCAGGCACATTTTCACCAGATCATATTGCGATGATTTGTTAATAAAATGCAAAGCGACAGGCTAGATGTGAGACAGCGACTAAAGCGCGCCCGTGATTTAGACTTAATCCGTCATTATCCCGCCTTTGAAGTGACCTCGCTGTGCATGTTCCCACTGTGACCCAGAAGCACACTCACACAGCGTCTTCATTAGCCGGGATGAAACAGAGACACAGCACACACGACTTTGATGTCCCGTCCTGTCCACGCACACATACAGGACACCTCCTCACACATCACAGATATCCTTATCACTGACTACAGCGAGGCATGGAAAAACATTATGGTTTTTAATCAATTATGGCTCTCACCTTTGGGGCAGCACATTCATTACATATGATAGGAGCAGCTAAGGGACAATATTCATATTGCGTGCTGAGATTGAAATGAAAGAAATTGTATGGTTAGAGGGGAGACAAAGACTGCAATTTCGCACAGCCGAACATCCCCGGCTGGATTTACATATGTCCACAGAAAAGGGCCTACACCGCATGTGATTTCACTGATATAATTTATGTGTAACCAGTGATTTATCATCCTTAGATCACTGTGTAGAAATCAGGCACAGACCTCCTAAAGAGGTCCGTGCATGCTGCCAGTAAATGATAGCTGTTATAAAAGTTTATCATGGCAATGAAATGGAACAAATCCATCAAAGAGGCACAGGTCGCCGTCATGCAAAACGGTGCCCAATCAGAGGTAGTTATTTGGTAGGACATGCAGCACCTGAACGCAACAACACCGGCCTTTGTTAAAAAAACAATCACAATACTTACAGTATATACTGTAATTGAAAAAGGCATGTTTCATTCAGATAATCTGACTGTTTAAAGAAGCATCCCAGATGTGCTGATATTTAATTATAATGTACTGGCATCAAAAGATGTCCGTACACAGCTCTCCAGTCAGCTATACAGCAGACTAAACAACAATAGAGATCAGTCGATGTTGCTGCAGCTGCAACCCAATATCACGCCAAAGCGTGTAATAGACCCGTCTCATGTCCACCAGAGGATAGCGTGACAGTGTCAAGTTTTGCCTCGCCGACTATGAATATTAGTTAAACCAACAGCCATAGTCCTTACAACCTTAACTAATGTGTTGTCACCGGTTAGATTGTCAAAATGAGAAAAATAACAGCTTAAATCCCTGAGGAGATACGTTAGAATCTTAACAATAGTGACAGTTGTGTCCGGTTATCTAACACACCTAATGTAGGCCTATAGCTACATGTTGCAAAATCACTTCATTACTCTACCACAAAATCTCACTCCATTTGACCATAATATATGCAGGTTGTGCAACGAACTGGCAACCACTTGTTGTGAAGTGAATGCAATGGAACGGAGGAGGGAGAATGTGACATTTAGTGGCTGAATATTATCAATATTGTCAATTGCACCTTTAAGATACGGTTGTCTGGGCTGAAGTTCTTCTTTTCTAGCAGGAAATTACATTTAAATAAAGCTTCCACTTTGGAAAATAACACATTGAAAATATCCCAACGCATCCATAAATAAATGTCGACAAAATAAATGACTCACGGATGTAAATTAATGTATGTATATTGAAGCGTTCCTACGACAAAATGTGTGAACCTTAAAGAAAGAACCCATCTGTGTATTTGGCACACAGTGTACTCCCTTACAAAAAAAGGTGTGAGCACCCATGCGGTTAGCTGCACAACACACATGTTTGCTGCTACGGTGTAGGAGTAGATGCCTTTCCCCAGGCAATGGCCCGTCAGGCCAGACAAGCAGGCCGGGTGTTAAAGTGTGAGCCGGGTACACGGAGGAACAACAGGGCCATCTGCCCTGGGAATGCACACATCCATCTTACTAAGGACAAGCCAGTCTGGGAGCAGATAAAGGAAAACAAGGGGGTGTAGAGAGAAACAGGGGGAGCAAGAGGAAGCAGTAGTGAGGAAACAGAGGAAAAAAATAATTTGTACACGTGTGTGTGTGTGTGTGTGTGTGTGTGTGTGTGTGTGTGTGTGTGTGTGCACAGTGTTTGTGGTGGACGGGAGCTGCAAAGGAGCAAATACAAGGTGACAGTAGGCAGAAGCGAGTGCTTGATAAGTTATCTAGACTGGTGGCACCATCTGCAGACAGAGAAGGCTGAACAAATTACATAAGTACAACATGAACGTTTTTTTCTCTCATGATGCTGTGATTATTAGCAGGCGTACAAAAGGTCCCATATTATGCTCATTTTCAGGTTCATATTTGTATTATATGTTTCGATTAGAACATGTTTACATGCTGTAATGTTCAAAAAACTCTTTATTTTCCATATACTATCTGCATGAATATGCCTGTATTTACCCTCTTATTGAAATGCTACGTTTTAGCCCATTTCAACAGAATTGCAATGGAATTGTGTTGCTAGGCAACAGCTTGGGTCTATGTTTACTTCCTGTCAGCTGACATCATTCACATGGGCTGCGTCTGAAATCACATACTATAGACTACATACTCAATATGTGTACTATCGTTTTTTACATACTTTTGTGTTAATAAACAGTAATATTTATCTTTTCGGACGCAAAAGCCGGAATTCAAGTCGTCACTTCCTGAGAGCCTCCTTGCCGGTTGGTGACGTGTAACCATGGTAACCTGTGCCAACCTCATGTGACCAAAACAACAGATTGTGAAAATCAAAGTCTGAACTAGTTTAAAACTATATTACGCCTAACAAAGTGAAATCTTGAACGTTGTCGTTACTACCGCATTGAATTGTGGGATATTTATGCCGCCGTAGTGTCCAGCGTTGCATACTGTAATATTTCACCAGAAATAGTATACTATTCACGTACTATTGGTTTCATACTAAGGTTTCGAAAAAATACTAAAAATCCCACACAGTTTTAACGTACTAAATAGCATGCTAGTATTGAATTACGGACGCAACCATACACTGCAACGGGAAATAAACTGGGACACATTTGGAATATTTACGTTTAAAACTGTGAAATGGTCTATATATTGTATATTTGTGACATCACAAAATTACAGAAATCCTGACGACTTGTTTAAAGGCACAGTTTTATGAATATGGGCTGTGTGTATTTCTCCATGGATTGATCGTTTTGATACTTTCACAGTATTTATATAGCACTTAAACATGAAAATCTCACTTTTTACAATGTGGGACCTTTAACACCTACAATACAAAAGAATAGTAAGCTGAAACATTACTGAATGAAAGAGCCAAATTTACTTTTAAAACGTAATTTTGCAAAGTAGTACAGATAAAAGGACCCTTATGAGAATAATGTTTTTGATTTAATATTCACACTTCTGTTCATAATTCATTGTTTTTTCAAAAACAGACTGCAACCCTCTGTTATTTTATCAAGCATGACATGAGGAAGGTCAGACGAGAGGACAGCAGTGAGTCCCGGCTCCCACCGTCATCCCCGCTTCATAACCATCTGGATACGACTGCAAACACTGCAGTCAGCAATCTGGGTGCACTGATATCATGTAGCATTCTCCATTTGTTTTTATTTTTAGACCATTTCCTCATCACTGTATAATCAGTATATATGGTCTCACTGATATAGCACTCGCACTCACTCTCTCTCTCTCTCTCTCTGACTCCACATTACCTTATCACACTGAGAGCTTTTAGCTGAGCTTCCAGCCATTAGCTTCAGACAGTGGGCAGCTACCAGGCTGGAACAGAGAGAGAGAGAGAGAGACACAGACAGAGAGAGAGAGAGAGAGAGAGAGAGAGACAGAGAGAGAGAGAGAGAGGAGAGAGAGAGGGAGTGAAAAGTGGCCTCCTGGTGGCTCTGGATGATGTCAGTGGTGAAAAAGTCTTTTTATAACACCACCTGTCCATCTTGCCTGCGAGGAGGCTCAATGCAGGTCTCAAGGCATGTAGAGACCTCTGTATAAAATGACCTTCCACAATTTTCATTTCACTTACACAGCATACAAAAGTTCATAGGCACTTTTGTCCAATTCAGGCTGCGACTGTGAGTGCCCTATAAAGGTTCTATAACAGCCACTATGTGCCATTGAGCAAGGCAGCAAACCGGAAATGGCTCAACTTTACAAAAGCTGCCCAATAAAGGTGGGGGAAAATAAATTCAATTCACCTATGTATCGCGATTTTATGATTTTGAAATTTATTTTTTAATGCCAGAATCAATATATTTGCTTAATTTGAGTCTATTTTTGAGGTAGAAGGAAGTTACCGCTTTAATTGTTGTAGTCTGAGTAACGTGATGTCATATCCGTTCCGTATCCGTCAAAAAACAATACAAACAGCAGCCGGCCGCAGCAAGCCGAAACAAGAAAATAGAAAACGTAGGAGGGTCCGCGTGGATACAAGCTGTACCCTCACATGTTAAATCCAAAGTGGTAAACACTACACATACAGTAAAGTATGGAAACACTTTGGATTTCACACATTACCAGGAAAAGCATCATGGCTAAAGCTGCATGCTAACTCTGTCATCGACAGGAAACATTATCGTATTGCAGTAACGTGTGGTGACGTCCGACGCTACAACTGTAGAACACCCATATACTGAACATTTATGTTAAATGCATTCAAACGGCCCCGATGGAGCTGATCATGGATGTTAAAAGAGAACGGAGCTAGTGGATTTGGTGAAGTTAGCGCAAGTACACACGTGTGACTACGTCCGGTTTTCAAAATAAGGTGTTAACAAAAGGTAGGCTATATACAAAATACATATATGGAAATAAGATTGATTGGATTATATTCACCAGAAGTATAAACCGTTACATGTCCCTTATAAATTAAAAACAAAATACCACTAATTTGTGAGGAAAATGTCTTTTTTCTTTGATTTTTGGGATGCTGGAAAAAAATAATAAATAATTCCTGACAATGACTGAAATATTTGACTTCAGGACATCTCTTACTACATATACATGCTGAAAATCAAACATTTTTACTGTATCAATTTAGATATTTTCCAAAGTAAAAGTCCATAGAAGTGTATGATTCAACTTTTTCCCATGGTCTAGTGTTAAAAAAGTTAACAAAAATCGCAATAAATCGTAATATCGAATCGCAATACATATTGAATCGGCACCCAAGTATCGTGAGAGTATCGAATCGGGAGATAGGTGTATCGTCCCAGCCCTACTGCCCAATAGCTTGTATATATAAAGAGGTGTTTGTGGTTAATTTACCTGGATAAAGACTAAAAAGGAAATGTGTTCTGTACATACTGTACTATGCATCAACTGTTATATTGAGTGCTATAAAGTAAAACTGCCCACTATAATCCATCATTTATAATCACTGCAATCATATCACAGCAAGAGCGCAGAATTAGTATGTGCCCATTATTTCCAGACAGGTTTGTGGACCCCCTGACTGAAATGGACCTGAAACACTTTAGCTTCAAGCCTCCTCTCGGAGCAGAATAGCTGATTTGACATCACGTTGAGAACAATTGCTCGGCTGCTTACTGAAGCGTTTGAGCCGGTCAGAGTGCCCGCCGCCGTGTGAGACGACTGACGTGTTATTGACAGATGGCCGGGCTCCTGCCCTCCACAGGAGACCTCAAAACCAAACAACTACTGGTGATCCTCCTCACATCGATCCCAATCAATTATTCACATATTTTGTGCCGGCTTGCGAAAAGCAGCTCGACGCGGCGCTAGACCGACATGCATTTTGTAGGAGGGAGCCCAGCTATTACCCTGCGTTTGATCCTACAGTTGCGGTGAACTAACTTTCGCACTGTCACAGCGTGACACAGAGCTGCGATTAAGTGGGTCAACGATTCTTATTGTCTGCATTACAGCCATTAGCTTTTATGGAAGAATACATCACGTGCGGCAGTTCTATATTTGAAGTAACATGCAGAGAGGCCTGTTTTATTCATTTGCAAATTCCTTTCGACACCAAACCGAGGTCAAGCCTTAAACTTTTCTGCATACTAAGTGCACTTGAACTGAATACATAACTAGGGAGGGAATATATTTTGTGTGGGCGCCTCAGTTATGGTACATGCTGGAGAGGAAGAAGCAGCAGTAGCAATAGTACTGTAGTTACACAAGCAGCTGTGGCTTTTGCAGTACTTGAGGGAGATCTAGTTTATTATTCCTTGTTTAGTTAGCCTCTCTGGACTTTTTTCCTTGAAGTGTTTCATATGAAGTATAAAGTAAAGCACCACTACACTGTGTTTAATACGAGGTGCTTTGGTTTGCTTTAGTACATACCATCACACGCTCTCCTCCTCTCGCTCATGTTGCACAGAAATATTAAAGCTGTGCCCCGAGGTCAACGGCAACAGCCCTCGTTCCACCCATCACTGTGCCCTTGTGTTCTTCGCAGCCACCACTACGAGAGGCGATGATTCATTCTTTTGATCCACTCCAATATCATTAAGTTATTAGTTGATTTCAGTGGATTTAATCAGCATAGTAATTCCTCTCCGTGGGAAGATAAGTCTCTCTCAAGAGCAGTTATGCCGCTCACTATGCCTGCTGATTAGACACAAGCCCCCCAAAATAATTCATCAGAAAACTGCAAAAAATAATTTATCAAAAGTGCTTCTCACAAAACCCGCTCAGGACCTTTGCTTCTTAATAATTAAACTCCGCAATTAGGCATCTTACCATGCACTCAGTGTGAGGCTCCATGTAATATTCATAACCATACATAATTATGCAATATATTCACTGAAATAAGAGGCCGTATATTCACGGTGGGGCTGTCAAGAGGCAAGACATTTTTATTTGCTTTATAACACTGTTTCATCTTATACATGAGCAGCTGGCTTCTGGAGACAGAAGAGAACGAGGACGTCTGGTCCTTAGCAGTCTGATACTGTATTCTGCCTCGTAGAGGAAGGAGAAAGAGAGAGATAAGCACTGATGCTCTCACCATGGGAACCGCCAATATCAAAGTCTATCTGCTGGACACAACAAAGATATACCTTAGTGGTATAATACATTGACCACAGTCAACACAACACGCAGGGAGAAAAGAAGAGGCATTAAATTAAAATGGAGTCGAGACGGGGTGCTGTCTCGGGATGTATTGTATGATAAATTATACATAATGCTCATCCCAGCATGGCGAAGAACTATAGAAAATAGTCCCGAAGCCCTTGATGGTGCCTGAAGCAAATAAGCAACAGCAGCGGTCTACAGTGGACACACTGTGGACAGGGTTTCGCTTTCATCTCGAGACGCGGTTCAAAGCTGCGGGCTGCTCGCAGAACAAACTGGCAATCAAAGCTAATGTGTAACTGGGCAGTGGTGCACTTCACAGAGCCCGTCGCGTCGAGTGCGGCCGAGATCACACACACACACAGACGCCTCCTCTCACATCACAATGCCTGATTTTCGACGTCTTTGGAACTTATTATTTTTCACCATGTAAATGTGGAACTTATTGCTGTTGGGAACCGCTGTCTTTTCTGAAGGCCTTTCATGACACGTGTATGATGAATGAGAAGAAAAGCATACATTTTCCTCCAACTTCACCGCCGTTAACAAAGGCTCTCATTCTCCCCTCAGCGAGAGCCATCCCCAAGGATACCATCCGCTTTACAAGGATGGGCGGTTGAAGCGGAGGATAAATATGTATTCTGTATCATAAGATGCATTGTAGTGGACTAACATCCATAGATGTCGTAAATACCATGAAGGGCTTTTTTGGAGGGATTTCATAAGCACTTAATATCCGCACCAAGCATCTGTAATGCTCACAAGTAGTTACACTAATAACATGCAACATGCTATATCCCCATATGGTTGATGTATATGGAGCACTACTACACTCTGCATTTTGTTCTTTGTATGAGATTACAAGTTAAATCAATGAGATTTCTACTTATATTAGTTGTATAGTACATACCTTTTGAGTTAATGTCACGCAGATCAAAGCAATGAATGTTAATGTTTCTCTTTCTCTGCGAAAAAGACAAGATAAAAAGAAAATTTTATATATATGTATAGACATTCAAGAGTCAAACCATCCTCTAAAGACTTCTTACACAAAGCCAGTGTGTTTTTCTGTCCCCGTCGTACGCCGCACTGCAAAACAATGACCTTTTAGGGTATGACACAATTTTACTGTCGGTATAATACAGATGTGATTAACATAAATAAGACTTAAAGTCAAATAGGCGTAAAGGTCGTCACTCAGGACTAGTCTCGGGTCCGCGAGGTGATTTACAACAACTTAATTTGACTGTGCGGAGTAATTTATCTGTGACAGAGCAAGCCATGCAACTCTCCGCATGTCTCGCGCACGTGTCGGCGACAATACGCCATGACTACACACATCTCATATCTACCCAATCAGTCAAGATGCTTTACAACTTCTGTCAGGGGCCCTAACAGTTCTCGTAAATTACAAGGCCATTGTACGTGGTGCCAATAACTTCTGAAGGAGAATCTCAGCCAAACTGAACCCAGTGGTATCTCTCGCTTTTATACGTGGAAGTCAAGATGGAATACCCCTGGTAAAGTATATGAAGGAGGCAGGGGAAGCGACTTTGATGGTAGATTTGCTTTTGGAAAAAGAGGCCTCCTATTTTCCTTTCAAGGATAAAAACTGGCCCAGATATTGACATTTTGATGCAAAGCAGGTGGCAGGCGGGTTTGATTCAGTTAGAGATCACTTGCATTTCCTTTCACATCCCACTTCCCTCCACTACGGCTCCTGTAAAGCTTTGCATCTGTGTCATCTGCAGATCCACTGTGACAGCTCGGGAATGTGAGGCATGAATGATGCAGAACCATTCATAAACAGCGACAACAATATCATGTGATAGGGACAGAAAAACGAGTAGGTCTGGAAGTCTGCGAGCAATAATGTGCTGTGATTTATTTCAAATGCCCCCTGTAGTGTCCATTGATATTCTGCGGGGAAATCATAGCCAGTGGTAGATTGTATGAGGCTGCATCTCAACCTCTAGTGCCATCAATATGAGGATAATTGAAAGAGAATGCATGTACATACGTAAAAATCATGCACACGTGTGTATGAGGGAAAACACCTGCTGTGAAGCGCTGTCTGTTAGGTAACTCTGTGCATATGTGCCTGTACAGTACATGTGTGCGTGCATGGATGACAACGTGAGTGAGGTAGGGAGCCCTGCTGTTAGCGCAGGATGCAGTGATTTTCCTGGTGTCACACTGACAGGGCGAAGCTCAGATTGAAGGGCAGACAGTGATAACCACGTGCAGGGATTCGCATCCCGCTCCATTTAGTCACCTTTGGAATTTTCACAAGGAACAATTGAGGATGCCTCACTGCCAAAGCCTATGTTTTGTAAGCAATTACAATGAAATTGCCTGAACCAGCTGAAAGGCATATTCCCCCCCAACAAAGGAGAATGTCAAGTTCACATCATTGCTTTGGTTTGTATTTTAACACCGTTATCTTTTCCCCCCCATAATCAAACGTGTATAGCTCTTATTTTGCGTTTTGTCAGATGTGTTCGTCTCTAGATCAATCGAATAAAAGTCAGACCATGCAATTCTACTTAGAATAAGAAGTCGTGGAGGGAGGGGGTAAAAATGGATTTTCATAGTAACAAGGTACATATACCTCTCATTCTGTCTGAGTGGTTCCAAATTACAAACGACATGGGAAATATAAAGAGCGGTGAATAATCCCAGGCTCTCAGCGTGGCACACCTTGATGTGCAGGTGCCTTTAATACAAGAATAAGTCATCTGAGATTGGGGAGGCAAAAGAACGCACTCAACCAGATGGTCTCCATAAACCATGGCGTAAAGCTCTCCCAGATGTTGAGAGGTGGTTGCAGATCCGGTGACATGCAATGTGAGGGAGGAACTGGTAATGCAGAGTGTATTAGTGGTCTCTTTATGGGTGCATTAGGTGCTGCGGAGGGGAACGCGGGGGCCGCCGCCGCCGCTGCCGGTGAGCTACTACCAGGCTTTATGCTTTGATGAACCTACCCTTGAGAAAGCGGGACACCCGTGACCGTATTCTGCCGAGCCTGGAAGACACCTCCCTCTCTTTAGCCTCCTGGAAAACATAAATCAGTTTCTCATATCATCATCTAGTCATATTCAATGCATATGCAGCTCTAATCGGTAAATCTGTCAGCTTTCTCCCCTTTTAGTGATATATCAGATTCGTAATACTCTCCCACATATGCAGTAAATCTCTGACAAAGCCTATGTTTCTTAAAAATTCAAAGACGAGGCTGCATGAAGCGGAGAACTTCACTTGAAAGCGGATACAGAAAGTGGAGTAGCAGCAGCTCGGTTTAGGATGTCTCTGTACTGAAAGCTTCAGTGCATTCCAAAGTGTCATCTCTCTCTCTTTACCGCTAAACAGTGGCCCAGACAGGAAACCAGAATAAATTTCCCCAGTTCATTGTCCCCGCTGAGGACTAGCAGAACATCTCAGTCTGATTAATGGCTGTACACTGTCTAATGAACAGTAATTGAATGGTATAATGCAGTAGGTCCTTAAAAGCCCAGAGGAGTCGTCTTCCTCTGCCTTGCTCTCTGGAAATGCAAGGCGGTGACATTGTCTAGAGTTGATTATAGTTGACCTTGCATGGAGAGGATAAGGCCTTTGAAATGGCTAGCCTAAGCTTGGGGGAATAGGAGCACGGAAAAACAGCTGAAAGACAAATGAAATGGACTCGCATTGGAAAAGGAAAGGAATGGATCAATGCAGCGCTCAATAACGATTCGATTTTTTATCACAAAATTCTTAAGAAGAGGAAGACAATTGATCAAACATCCCTAGTCGTATTGGCATTTCTAACAATATTAATTAAGAAAAAATGCTTAGCTCACTGGTTGATAAATCAGCCGATATTGTTAAATCAAAACAAATGATAGTTGTAAACACAATGCCGCACCAGTGAGTACAAATCTACCCTTGTCCACATTTCCTCAAATTGTATGACATCCACAACATAGACGGAGTCCCCCCCTCATGAAATCAATCAACTCCTTAACAGAGTGCACTCTAAAGGAAAAGCCAACCTTCAGAAAGCCCAACAAAAGTCAGTCAAGTGATTATAAGAAAAGCTTTGATAAATGTGCATCAGGCTCCGGCCCGCCATCCTTCGCTCTCTTCCACTGAGATAGCCTGCCTTCACTCCCAGCGGACATCTCCACTTGGCAGAGATGCTGAATCTCGTTATTCTTTATTTGGCCCGGACCACACAGGTCAATATCGCGCGCACACAACTGCCTCACCGGTGTACTGTCTGTAAATGTATTCACTATTTAAATTCAATGCAATAAATCATTTAAAGCTCGGGCTGAAAATGTAATCATGTAATTGAATTTGGTCATCAATATCCACTATATACATGCACATATATGCGGAGTGTACACGGGGCATTTCGCGAGCACCTTTGAGCGCCGGAGTGGGAGGAAATCTGTCCGGACTCGGCTCGAAGTATGAGTCATAGCGGTGCGGTTATCCCTCATTATTATTCACAGCCCTCTAAATGATGAGGTTGCCGACAAACGAGACAGCGACAGTCTGTTTGGCCTCAAAGGGGAAATAGGAGAGTATGCATCAATGATGGTGAGACTTTAAGTTTGGTAAGTCGCACCTGCAGCATCATTATTTCTGGTCTGATGACAACTTTTATGAATATGCTGGAAACAGGAATGAACATAAAACTAAATTGCTGCAAAGCAAAGTTTAAGTAAAAAAAAAAAAAAGTAGTGTTCTGATGAAACAAAAGTTTCTTTTACGGAATCTAGTGTAACTTTCCATAGTTTGGGGTTAAAAGGCTTCCTCAAACTGATACAATTTGGACAATAACTGGATTTAACTGCTTTACGCCGAATTCACACGAGTGAATTTTTGTTTGGCCGCACTTTGCCGCAGAATCAAACAGCCGCAGCTCGCTGAGCTCAGGAGCAGCCGCCTATAGACAACGTATGGCAGGTCGCCGCAGGCCGCACTTCGCCACTGCTCTGGTGTGAATTCGGCGTAAGATGTGTCCTGGTATGAGGTTTTCAACATT
>CAKAKR010058747.1:0-14517 GCA_916700685.1 Adelosebastes latens
TCTCCCGTCAGCTCTGTTCTCTTTATACATCCATGGTCAGCTCCATCGGGGCCGTTTGAAAGCATTTAACATAAATATCAGTATATGGGTGCTCTACAGTTGTAGCATCGGCTACATTTGACCACGGAGATGAGAGTGACGGCCGGCTCGACCGCACGTTACCGCGATACGATAACGTTTCCTGTTCGTGACAGAGTTAGCATGCAGCTTTAGCCGTGATGTCTAGCTCTGCTTTTCCTGACAATGTGTGAAACCCAAAGAGTTTCCATACTTTACTGGATGCGTAGTGTTTACCACGCTGGAGTTAACGTGTTTGTATGTTTGTGCGTGTCCTTACCGGACACTCCTCCATACGTGGTGCGTTTGCCAGTTCCGACACTTGGCCAGGGGGAGCCGTCGGCCTTCAGTCCCATCAGACCTGAGACTGTGTTGGTGGCTGTTACTCCATCTGCTCCACCTATAAAACAACACAACAATCATTACATCAGACATTCATTACATACCGAATGTAAATGATTTGCGATATAAAATGATGTAATGAAATAGCAGAGATGATGCGGAGCAAGGAAAAAGACGTGAGCGTGGTGCGGTGCGTTTACCTTCATGAGCAGCCTTGGCGATGTCGACAATATTGGTAACGTTCGGCGTCAGTTTGGCAAAGAACGGGATGGAAATAGCTGCACGCACCCAGCGACAGATGTTACGCACCAACACCGTGTCCTAACGACAAACACACATAAAAACACAAACCTGTCAATACACAAATCATTCAGCATGTCACATTTTGAAAGGTTACACTAGAATAGTATCCTCTATAATATGGCAGAACAGGTTGCAGTATTTTGCTGTATACTGTATGCTTAATGACCATAGACTGTGTATAAGAAGTGGACGTAGTCACCATGACGTCACCCATTGGTTTGTGGACTGCCGTTTTGAAGCAAGTGACACGAGAGGGTGGAGCTACGTACAATCGAATTTTATTTTTTTTCATGAACTGTAAACACACTGTGAAAGGGTTTAAGTTGTAAGACGAAAAAACGGACAACTCCGTGGTAGTGACCTGTCAATCACAAGGTAGCCCCGCCCTAAAGCATCCCCTGCTTTATGGTCTATTTGACTCTAAATGGGACCATAATTTACTAAATGAACTTCATGTTGTATTGAAGAAGACTTGAAACTAGCGATTGAGACCATAAACTCATGTTTACAATGTTTATTGAGGTAATAAATCAAGTGAGAAGAAGGCTCATTTTCTCATAGACTTCTATACAATCAGACTTCTTTTTGCAACCAGAGGAGTCGCCCCCTGCTGGCTGTTAGAAAGAATGCAAGTTTAAGGCACTTCAGCATTGGCTTCACTTTTCAGAACCGGAGGTTGCTTCCTGGTTCCAACGTCCCTGCAGGCAACATGTGCAACATATTCCACTCCCTCTTGTAGAAGTAGGGTTGTGCGTGCGTGTGTGCGTGCGTGCGTGCGTGCGTGCGTGCGTGCATACCTGTCCACAGGCCAGTCCCATGCCTCTCTCTCCCATCCCATGAGGACAAGACAGGTTCAGCTCCAATGCGTCTGCTCCTGATTCCTAAACACACACATTTTTCTATTTCACACCTTCACAAACCACACAACCTGTGTATGTACATAATATAATAATTATAAGACCCTTCGTTAATGCCCCTCCCCGCTGCTACACCGTCAAGCCGTCAGAGCTACCATACAGCCCACACTGTCACCAATTGCACTCCCCGCATAAATATCTAGCTAATTTTTGGAAGAATGAAAAAAGCGATTTCAGAGAGAAGCAGATAGAAGGGTCTACAATATGTCAGGATGTCAAACTGATTCAGCAGCAAAAACAGGTTAAAAAGATAAAGATAGAAGCTAAAGGTTATTCTGTTACTGTAATGCCTATTTCTCTCCTCAAATGTTTTCAGAAACATCTTGTAGTGTACTGTTTAGCTGTAAAATGAGGTCAGAGGTCAAGGGACCCCTTTAGAAAAAGGCCATGCCAGTTTTTTCTCTGCAAAATTTAGCGCGTTATTTAACCTCCTTTGCGACAAGCTAGTATGACCTGGTTGGTACCGATGGATTCATTA
The DNA here is from genome assembly GCA_916700685.1 of Adelosebastes latens. NCBI lineage: Eukaryota > Metazoa > Chordata > Actinopteri > Perciformes > Sebastidae > Adelosebastes > Adelosebastes latens. The sequence goes on from CAKAKR010058747.1 coordinate 2,098, forward strand.
GGTTTTGTAGTTTCATATGATACCAGTATCTTTACTCTGGCTTTAAAACTGAGCCTGCTACAACTTCTGAAAGATCGATTGCGTTAATGCGTTATTATCACGTTAACTTTGACAGACCTAGTATATTTTGAATAGTGTAATATACAGTAGATGGACTATGCTATTATGATACCAGTATCTTTACTCTTTAAAACTGAGCCCGCTACAACCTAAAAAGTTGCTTTAATGCGTTAAAGAAATTAGTGGCGTTAAAACTAAATTGTGTTAACTTTGACAGCCCTAATCGCAATATATTGAATCGTAACCCCTGTATCATGATATATAAACAGCTCTAATAATAATTACACAATAGTTATACTGTTTACATTCTGTTAATGGTGAAGATTTTGTTACTGGCATGTGATTTTTCTCACCTCTGCCATCTTGGCTAGTTCTGTCCAGTCTTCCTTGTTGTAACTACACATTATACTGGAGATCACCACCTGACAGAGACACAAGGATAGGTTCGTTTTAGTCAGATAGTTATGCAACGACAACATATTTGGCAGCACTCTGTCTGTTGTCAATTATGTTTTTCATGTTCTCTGTAAAGTAGAGTCTAAGCAGAACTGTGTTTGTGAAGAAAGACGTAACGTGACGTGACGGGAAACTTACATTATCAGGGAAGTCCTTCTTTAGCTCGGTGACTGACTGACACCAGTAGGCCGCCGTCTTCTCACTGATGAGCTCAATGTTGAGGAAGGAGCCTTGGCCTGGTCCAAACATGTGACCTGAGGTGGTGCCGCGTACAATACGAGGAGACACGTTGGTCACCAGATCCTGCAGACACACATTTACAGAGGCCAATCATGGAGGCGGTGGTGGCAGTGTGAGTGGTTGTCTTATTAACTGGGTTTTGTTTGTTGTGGTAAATGGACTTAAAATCCATGTCATGCATGTAAATGTACATGTTTCCATTAATACTGTAGGGCTAATAAAAAATGTCATTCCCTGAAACATAAGCTAAAACTAATTTATTTAGTACTTCCAATCATGGCAATACTTAAGAGCTGAAACAATAAATTATAAATTAGCAACCAAAAACAAATTAGCAACAATTCTCAATTATTTTGTTATTTTTTTAAAGCAAAGATGCCAAAAAAATCTCTGGTTCCAGCGTCTCAAATATGAATACTTGCTGATTGTGTGATTGTATCATGATGGTAAACTGAAAATATGAAGGTTTTGGACTGTTGGTTGGACAAAAAAGCAATCTGAATCGGGCTAAATTGGGCTTTACGGCACAGCGATGTACAATTTACAGATTAATTACGATTAATCAAAAACAAAGCAGAGTTGAATCTCACTCAGTTGTCCCGCCACGGCTCTCTTACAGTCAAGATGGCGGCGAAGATAACAAAAACAGGGATTTATTAATTTCGTATTGTGCCTGACTTTAGCGGATCATAACATATCCGGTATGGAATTAATCTGCAGATGTTCCGGTTCAAAATGAGACCGAACTTTTCTATGGATGTCAGTTTTTGAGCCACGACAAAGGACAAAATGTGGCCTGCAACAGGCTAGGTAAGGCTTGTTTTTAACCTAGCCGATTGCCAGAAATTCCTTTTGCTACTGAAGCAGTCGATGCTTTGTGCTTTAGAATGTAACCGCCATGAAACAATCAGAAAAAATAACATTTAATATCTCTGATTCACTGCTCTGTTCTCGCTAACACCGCTCCCTCTCTTCATTCACTCTACAGCTCGCTCGACCGTAGCTGCTTTCTAAAAATACTTGTGGGGTAGAAAAAAAAAATCCCTTATGTTATACTACAGTAGTGTTCAACTCTATGTGTGTGCTGTACCTTATCCAGTCCAAACGTCTTGGTCAGAGCGAAGCCCCATCCTTGTTCAAAAGCTCTTCTGATCATAGCTGTGCTGGTGGTGGGAGGAGCAGACGCCAGGCCGAACGGGTTGGGGAACTTTATTCCACACATCTCGACGCTGATGTCCACCTGATCTATGGCGCTGTAGAACAACGGCAGCTTCGGAACCGGGTCCACTGTCTGTCCATGCAGGGACTGCAGGAGGAAGGGAGACAAATAGTTTACTTACGTCATTGATTAAATATTACATTTTATGGAGTTAGGCCTGAGATGAAGACATCAGGATGTACTCTGTGTCAAAAAGGACAAGGTGGTGGTACTCAGAGTTTATTAGAAAAACATCAGTCTGCTCTTTGTGTGGTGCATTCATGTGTTTCCATGAAGTTCACAACATCCCAAACTTTACAGTGAACATCAATGTGTGACTGTTTTAGGCCGCTTCCTGCTACTCTGGCACACGTTCTGGCTCTGTCCTAAATTCGGTCGGAGTTTTTTGAGTTTTTTTGGGCAGGTGATAGAACCTGATCCTTTGATTGCAATATTCGGTGTCCCAGGAGAGGGTAGTTCTCTTAGAGGAGCTAATTATAAGATCGCGACCATTGTATTGTTGTTGTTGTTAGTGCGCAGGCTGGCTCTCCTAAACTGGAAAAACCCATGTCATCCAGCACTTAAAACTAGACAAACTCAGGTTTATACTTTGTGGCTCTGCCGACGTATTTGAGAAAATGTGGCGTCCCTTCCTGGACTATGCTGAATCTAAGCTTTAAATCTCATATGTAACTTGCAGACCTACAGTCATTGTCATTATTTTTTTTAAATAATTAATTAATTAATTAAAATTATTTTTTAAATATTGTCAATTTTTTTTTAATTAAATTATTTTTTTTAATTTAATTTAATTATTTTATTCTATTTATTTATTTCTCATTGCATGTGTTTTTGTTTGTTTTTAATCATTTGCCAATTATTTTATCTTTTTTTTTGTCCTTTTGTGCTCTTTTGTTTGTAAAACACAAAATGTTGTTTACATTGAACTTATCAGTAAAACTGAAAACCAATACACACAAAGAAAATCATTTGGTGTCGCTTATTACATTAAAAAAAAGACCGTCTGCCAAGTCGTAAAAGTTGTAGTTCCAACGGCACATGAACACACCACAGCACAACACAATAACAAATGTCAGGTATGCAAACAGAGAACCCTACAGCAGACCTTTCAAAGGTATAGCACGCTATGTGCAGGTTTTTCAAGTGAGGACTTCTTATGAATGTTAAGATCTTCTTAAGAACAAATTCCAACAAAGATGACACATAATGTGTCTTAGCTTTTTGTCACTGATGGCAGCTGGAATAGATCCTGGATTTTAAAGATGTGCTGAACGTTTGAAGCAGAAACAAATTTACCTGCATGTATCTGTGAATGTGCCATGAAGCCTGTTTGCCGTCGTTGACCGATTCCACCGTGGTGTTTGCCAAACCAGCGATGTCTCCTCCTGCAAACACCCAGGCCTCACTGGTCTGCATGGTGTCAGTGTTCACCTCTGGAGTCCCCCAGCGGGTCATCTTCACAGGAGCCATGGCATCGCTCACTACACGCAGGCAAAATATGGATCAGGTTATGTATGAGTTATGGCAGAAAACGTGTTTTGTGAGGTCACAGTGACCTTTGACCACCAAATCTAATCAGTTCGTCCTTGAGTCCAAGTGGACGTTTGTGCCAAATTTGACGGACATATGGACAACCCAAAAACATAATGCTGTTGCCGTCGCAGAGGCATAAAAAAGGGAAGATTTATAAAACATCTTCTGATTCATTTTACATTTTTTAACAAAGCTTAATTACCTTGCGGCTCGTTGAGCATGGAACCAAAGGCGCTGATGATGTAATCAGCCTTCAGCCTGACAACTTGCTCCTCATCTTCCAGCCAATCGCCGTCCTCCGTCTGCTCGGTGCGACAGAACTGTAACCCGGCAACCCGACCGTTCTTCATGATGACCTCACGAGGAGACAGGAAGGGCAGGAACTCGCACTGCTCCTCCTTAGCCAACTCCATCTGACAGAGAAAACACATTCAGTATTCTCTCTGTTGTGTTTCCATCTGTCTTCATATCCCTCATCATCATCATCGTACCTCCTCAGGAACAGCCCGGATGTTAGTGAATCCCTTCCTGAAGCAGACGAAGACTCTCTTGGCTCCACAGCGAAGAGCCGAGGTGGCGCAGTCGAACGCAGTGTCACCGGCCCCCAAAACGATCACTATCCCTCTCATCTCCGGCAGAGAGGAGCGACACTGACACATACCTAGACAGAGAGAGATGGTGATGTGAGACTGTCTCTGACTCCTTACCCTTCACCACTAAAAGAGTCTTATATTTGAATCAGCCCACTTCCTGTTAGATTTTCTCTTTAAAGGCCCTGACACACTAAGACGACGGTCGGCCGCTGGACAGTTTGGGGCAGTCTCTGAGCGTCTGTCGGCCCAGAAACTTGATTTTGTAAGTAATAAACTTGATTTCGTAAGTTGGAAGCTTGCTTTTGTAAGTTGGAGGCTTGATTTTGTAAGTTGGAGGCTTGATTTTGCTAGTTGGAAGCTTGATTTCGTAAGTTGGAAGCTTGATTTTGGAAATTGGAGGCTTGATTTTGGAAGTTCGAAGCTTGATTTCGTAAGTTGGAAGCTTACTTTTGTAAGTTAGAAGCTTGATTTTGTAAGTTGGAAGCTTGATTTCGGAAGTTGGAGTCTTGATTTTGTAAGTTGGAGGCTTGATTTCGGAAGTTGGAAGTTTGGTTTTGGAAGTTGGAAGTTTGGTTTTGGAAGTTGGAAGTTTGGTTTTGGAAGTTGGAGGCTTGATTTTGAAAGTTGGAAGCTTGATTTCGGAAGTTGGAAGCTTGATTTCGGAAGTTGGAAGTTTGGTTTTGGAAGTTGGAGGGTTGATTTTGGAAGTTGGAAGCTTGATTTCGTAAGTTGGAAGCTTGATTTCGTAAGTTGGAAGTTTGATTTCGTAAGTTGGATGTTTGGTTTTAGAAGTTGGAGGGTTGATTTTGGAAGTTGGAAGCTTGATTTCGTAAGTTGGAAGCTTGATTTCGTAAGTTGGAAGCTTGATTTCGTAAGTTGGAAGTTTGGTTTTGGAAGTTGGAAGCTTGATTTTAGAAGTTGGAAGCTTGATTTCGGAAGTTGGCCCCATTATTTTCAAAGTCTCTGACCCGGCTAAGACAAACATGACTACTATCCCTTAGATCACTACACAGGAACCGAACCACAAAGTTGGCATTCATTTTTCCTGTGGTTGTATCTGGGTTAGCGTTGGGGTCAGGCTTTTAGCTGTGATGGTTAATGTTAGGGTAAGGGGCTGAGGGAAAGCATTATGTCAATGAGTGTCCTCACGAAGACAGAAATACAGGGATGTATGTGTTTGTGTTCACCACAGTACCTTTCTTGCTGGCTGAGGCCACCATGGGCAGAAAGTCTTTGGAAGTGAAGAAGCCTTGATCCATGGTTAAACCCTGGAAGATTTTAGCTCTGTTGGCCTGAGGGAGACCTGAAGACACACACATTGACATACTGTATGTGTACCACTGTTACAGATGGATTAAAAGGTGTAAAACCCCCCAACAGATAAAGGTTTATAATGCACATCCATGAGGCCAAATTCAAAGACGAGGCACTCACCAATCCCGATGAAGACGGCCTTAAATCCTTCCTCTTTCAGGGATGTCAAAGTCATCCCGTTCACACCTAGACCCTTCTCACACACCACCTGGTGTGTACGCACACATACACACAAATACACATTTATCAAGGATAGAAATGATCAGAAAGGTATTAACACATCATTATTGTCTTAAAGGGATGGTTTGGGTGTTTTGAAGTCCTTTTGAAGAATATCCAATATATTTTAAAGGAACAGTGTGTAACATTTAGGGGGATCTATTGGCAGAAATGGAATTAATAAGTATGTTTCCTTTAGTGTATAATCACCTTAAAATAAGAGTCTGTGTTTTCGTTACCTTAGAATGAGCCGTTTATATCTACATAGGGAGTCCGCCATGTTGCTCCGCCATGTTTCTACAGAAGTCCAGAACGGACAAATCAAACTGTTAACTTTTCCTGCTTGGGCCGGAGTCGATAACGTTACTCGCTCCCGTCGTCGCCACCGCCGCTCTCTCTCTCTCCTGCTTCACCACTCACTTCCCAAGTACAGGCACACTCTACACACTGGCTCTAGAGAGGGCCATTCACGTTTTTGCGTCGGTACCGTAGCTCTCCAACACGCTTGGCACACTTCGGTTGATTGCAATCTCCTCACCTCGCCGCTAAATACCATCAGATCCTTCACACTGGACCTTCAAAGGTTTTGTATCATATTTCAGTATTCGTCCATCAAAGGTACAGTGTGTCGGATTTGGTGACATCTAGCGGTGTGGTTGCAGATTGCAACCAACAGAGTACCCCTCCCTCCGCTCACTCCTCGCTTTCCAAGACTGCGGTAACACCGTTCACCTCGCTCAGAGGCCATCATTACCATAATAACACTACTTTAGGAGCAACGGAAGTCAGACGGCGGCTGGCGGTACCACGGTTTTGCACTTTGCGGCTCACGTTACCGCAGTTTCACCAGCGTGTCGGAGAACTACGGTGGCCTTCAGGTGACGTAAAAACGTGAAACCCCCTCTCTAGAGCCAGTGTTTGGTTTGTCCGTTCTGAGCAACTGTAGCTCCTTACCCTTCACCACTAAAATATTCTTATATTTGAATCAGCCCACTTCCTGTTAGATTTTCTCTTTAAAGGCCCTGACACACCAAGCCGACGGTCGGCCGCCGGACAGCTTGGGGCCGTCTGTGAGTGTCTGTCGGCCTAGGAGCTTGATTTTGTAAGTTGGAAGCTTGATTTTGTAAGTTGGAGGCTTGATTTTGTAAGTTGGAGGCTTGATTTTGTAAGTTAGAAGCTTGATTTTGTAAGTTAGAAGCTTGATTTTGTAAGCTGGAAGCTTGATTTTGTAAGGTGGAAGCTTGCTTTTGTAAGTTAGAAGCTTGATTTTGGAAGTTGGAGGCTTGATTTCGTAAGTTGGAAGCTTGGTTTTGTAAGTTGGAAGCTTGATTTCGTAAGTTGGAGGCTTGATTTTGTAAGTTGGAAGCTTGATTTTGTAAGTTGGAAGCTTGCTTTTGTAAGTTAGAAGCTTGATTTTGTAAGTTGGAGGCTTGATTTTGTAAGTTGGAAGCTTGATTTTGTAAGTTGGAGGCTTGATTTTGTAAGTTAGAAGCTTGATTTTGTAAGTTAGAAGCTTGATTTTGTAAGCTGGAAGCTTGATTTTGTAAGGTGGAAGCTTGCTTTTGTAAGTTAGAAGCTTGATTTTGGAAGTTGGAGGCTTGATTTCGTAAGTTGGAAGCTTGGTTTTGTAAGTTGGAAGCTTGATTTCGTAAGTTGGAGGCTTGATTTTGTAAGTTGGAAGCTTGATTTTGTAAGTTGGAAGCTTGCTTTTGTAAGTTAGAAGCTTGATTTTGTAAGTTGGAGGCTTGATTTTGTAAGTTGGAAGCTTGATTTTGTAAGTTGGAGGCTTGATTTTGTAAGTTAGAAGCTTGATTTTGTAAGTTAGAAGCTTGATTTTGTAAGCTGGAAGCTTGATTTTGTAAGGTGGAAGCTTGCTTTTGTAAGTTAGAAGCTTGATTTTGGAAGTTGGAGGCTTGATTTCGTAAGTTGGAAGCTTGGTTTTGTAAGTTGGAAGCTTGATTTCGTAAGTTGGAGGCTTGATTTTGTAAGTTGGAAGCTTGATTTTGTAAGTTGGAAGCTTGATTTTGTAAGTTGGAAGCTTGATTTTGTAAGTTGGAGGCTTGATTTTGTAAGTTAGAAGCTTGATTTTGTAAGTTGGAAGCTTGATTTTGTAAGTTAGAAGCTTGATTTTGGAAGTTGGAGGCTTGATTTTGGAAGTTGGAAGCTTGATTTCGTAAGTTGGAAGTTTGGTTTTGGAAGATGGAGGGTTGATTTTGGAAGTTGGAAGCTTGATTTCGCTAGTTGGAAGCTTGATTTTGGAAGTTGGAAGCTTGATTTTAGAAATTGGAAGCTTGATTTCGGAAGTTGGCCACATTATTTTCAAAGTGTTTGGTTTGTCCGTTCTGAGTTACTGTAGAAACATGGCGATTGGCGGAGCAACATGGCGGACATGAAGAGGACCCGCTCCCTATATAGATATGAAGGGCTCATTCTAAGCTAATGAAAACACAAACACATTCTTAGTTTCAGGTTATAAAACACTAATATAGTTTGAATATCTGCTAATGGATCTCCCTAAATGCTACACACCGACCCTTTAAGATTATTAAAAACCAAAACATCTAACAACCAGCCGAAGATTTAATAACTGAACAATTATTGCAATATGTATTTCAGCATCTTACAGTGTGGACAATTAGGGCACTTAGGGGTAAGATAGGAGTTTCTATGAGCCATACCTTGACTCCCAAATCCTTCATCAGGTCTATTTCAAACTGGACAGCCTCATAGGGGAGCCGGAACTGAGGGATTTCTGATATGCTGCAGGGAGGCAAACACATTCTTTGAATTGCTTTTTTTCCACCTTGTTCGACAAGTGTTTCCAAAAATACTGAACATTTAGTTGCCAAGTAACAGTAAAAGTCTTACAATAAAACTTAAAACTGAATACATTCAAATCAAATAATGTCACTGACACAATATAATATCACTATAAAATTTCATCTAATATCATACTTTACCATTTTTAATATATGATATGATATACAGTACGATGATGATGACGATATGTTACCTAAGCCCTCCAATGTACTTCTGCTTCTCAAATATGGTAACATTATCATATCCAAGACGGGCCAGGAAGGACGCACAGCTGACCGACGCTGGGCCACAACCAATCAGAGCTACGGGGGCGTGGTACGACTCTGGCATCTCATTGGCTGGCGGGAGTTCAGGATTCCTGATCTGAGGGATGCCCATCTTGCTAAACACCTAGGAAGAAAATAACACATATTTGAAATAATACACTTTTCATATTCATACAATAACACTAGTATATCGCTCAACACAAATTTAGAAGCCTGCTAACATTAGCTATCATTAGCCGGTAGTATCGCTTTAATATTTACCTTAACGTAAACCAAATCATTATCTTAATCTTAAACCCAAAGCCAAGTTGAAAGCATGAACTCACCTGTTTTAAAGTAGGGCTGTCAGAGTTAACAACGCGTTAACATGAATTGTTTTTTAACGGCACTAATTTCTTTAACGCATCAATGCAACTTGCGATTTTTAGGTTGCAGCGGGCTCAGTTTTAAAGCTAGAGTGAAGATACTGGTATCATATGAAACTAGAAAACCCAATGAATCCATTGGTACCAACCATGTCATACTAGCTACTACACGAAGGAGGCTAAATAACGCTCCAAACTTAACACTACATTTTGGTGAGGAAAAACTGGTATGGCCATTTTCAAAGGGGTCCCTTGACCTCTGACCTCCAGATATGTGAATGAAAATGGGTTCTATGGGTACCCACGAGTCTCCCCTTTACAGATATGCCCACTTTATGATAATCACATGCAGTTGGGGGCAAGTCATAGTCAAGTCAGCACATTGACACACTGACAGCTGTTATTGCCTGTTGGGCTGCAGTTTGCCATGTTATGATTTGAGCATATTTTTTATCCTAAATGCAGTACCTGTGAGGGTTTATGGACAATATTTGTCATTGTTTTGTGTTGTTCATTGATTTCCATTTTTTATATTTATTTATTTATCTACCTATTTATTTATTTTGCATCTATTCCATTTTTTCTTTTCCATTTTCATCTTTTTTTACATTTATTTATCTATTTATTATTTTACATTCTTATTTTTTTATATGTATTTTGGGTTTTCCATTTTTTATATTTATTAATTTTTCCTTTAAATTTTTATTTTTTATATTTATTTATGTATCTATTTATTTATGTTTTATATTTAGTTATTTATTTATATATTGTATTATATATTGTTAGTTGATTTCCAGTAATAAATATATACATACATTTGCATAAAGCAGCATATTTGCCCACTCCCATGTTGATAAGAGTATTAAATACTTGACAAATCTCCCTTTTAAGGTACATTTTGAACAGATAAAAAATGTGCGATTAATTTGCGATTATTCGCGATTAAATATTTTAATCGATTGACGGCCCTACTTTAAATACATTTCTGTATATTTAGCATTTTGCTAAGGAAGTAGTAAGTAAGTAAAAAAAATGTTGTCACAAAAATACAAGAATATACGCGTACACATCAGCATATATTAAATGATAGTGACATGACTACAACTGGTTGAAACTGGTTACAAACTTCAACAACAGTTGAAAAAAAATGACAGACGCAGTCATGTTATGAAACATGTGTTTGATACAGAAAGCTTGACAGCTCTAAATGTCGTACCTCGGTAGCAAACTGCTGTAGCCCTCCGATGTTAATGGGTCCCTCTTCAGATGCATACAAGTTGCAGCCCCCGACACACAGCTCTGATGTGGGACACACCATTCCACAGGTCAGACCCAGCGGGTTGTCAGAGAGGATGGACCGCGCTGACCCATAGTAGTTCTGGTATACACGCAAACATGAATGATAAGATCAGGGCATTATTACTGCTACTTATAATGTTCTTTATATTTCACTACTCCTCATTCATTGTTTGTTATTCAATATCTTTGACATCTTCCCCGGCATGTGTACATGGATGCGTGATTGTGTTTGTGTGTATGTATTTTGCAGTACCTTATTAGAGATGCTTGTAATAAATGACTTTATGTCCAGGTTAGTAGGGCAGCTCTTCTGACAGGGAGCATCCACACATTTTAGACACCTAAAAGCAGATTTTACTTTTATTACAACAACAACAAAGATATTAGCATGCACTATCACTGGAAAGTATCACCAAAGTCAAAACATTTTAAATCCTATAAATACAGTAAATGCTAATGTCAGCATTCTCACAGTGACAGATGTTAAGCCAGTGCAACATTTAGTGCTAATTATCACTAAAACCAAAGTACGACTGAGGCTGATGGAATGTCATTAGTTTTGCAGGATTTGGTCATAAACCAGAGTATAGGACAAACTGAAAGAGCTGGAGCTACATCTAGAGGAAAAACTCCAAGGATCACCACAGTGATTACAATTCATCTTGCGGTGGACATGAACGTCTGTACCAAATTTCATGGAAATCCATCCAATAGTTGTAGCGATATTTTACCAAAAAAAAACCTAAAGAAGCTGAAGTTTTGTTGCCTAAACCTAAAGAAGTTGAAGTTTTGTTGCCTAATCCGAAAGAAGTTGAAGTATTGTTGTCTAAACCTAAAGAAGTTGAAGTTTTGTTGCCTAAACCTAAAGAAGTTGTAGTTTTGTTGTCTAAACCTAAAGAAGTTGAAGTTATGTGGCCTAAACCTAAAGAAGTTCTAGTATTGTTGCTTAAACCTAAAAAAGTTGTAGTTTTGTTGCCTAATCCGAAAGAAGTTGAAGTATTGTTGTCTAAACCTAAAGAAATTGAAGTTTTGTTGCCTAAACCTAAAGAAGTTGAAGTATTGTTGTCTAAACCTAAAGAAGTTGAAGTTTTGTTGTCTAAACCTAAAGAAGTTGTAGTATTGTTGCTTAAACCTAAAAAAGTTGTAGTTTTGTTGCCTAAACCTAAAGAAGTTGAAGTATTGTTGTCTAAACCTAAAGAAGTTGAAGTATTGTTGCCTAATCCTAAAGAAGTTGAAGTATTGTTGTCTAAACCTAAAAAAGTTGTAGTTTTGTTGCCGAAACCTAAAGAAGTTGAAGTATTGTTGCCTAATCCTAAAGAAGTTGAAGTATTGTTGTCTAAACCTAAAAAAGTTGTAGTTTTGTTGCCTAAACCTAAAGAAGTTGAAGTATTGTTGCCTAATCCTAAAGAAGTTGAAGTATTGTTGTCTAAACCTAAAAAAGTTGTAGTTTTGTTGCCTAAACCTAAAGAAGTTGAAGTATTGTTGTCTAAACCTAAAGAAGTTGAAGTATTGTTGTCTAAACCTAAAGAAGTTGAAGTATTGTTGCCTAAACCTAAAGAAGTTGAAGTATTGTTGCCTAATCCTAAAGAAGTTGAAGTATTGTTGCCTAATCCTAAAGAAGTTGAAGTATTGTTGTCTAAACCTGAAGAAGTTGTAGTATTGTTGCTTAAACCTAAAAAAGTTGTAGTTTTGTTGCCTAAACCTAAAGAAGTTGTAGTATTGTTGTCTAAACCTAAAGAAGTTGAAGTATTGTTGTCTAAACCTAAAGAAGTTGAAGTATTGTTGCCTAATCCTAAAGAAGTTGAAGTATTGTTGCCTAATCCTAAAGAAGTTGAAGTTTTGTTGCTTAAACGTAAAAGACGTTGTAGTTTTGTTGTCTAAACCTAAAGAAGAATGGATGACATCACGATGACCACGTCCACTTCCTATATACAGTCTAAGGTTATAAGTCAGTTGAAAGTGGTACTTTACCTTTAAAGAAAATAGCAAAGTAATTCATTCTCACCTCATTGCTTCCCGTAGAGCTCCGCGCTCGC
>CAKAKR010058750.1:0-10670 GCA_916700685.1 Adelosebastes latens
CCACACAACTGCCGCTCACTGGATATGTTCTCTTGTTGGGACCATTCTCTGTAAACCCTAGAGATGGTTGTGCGTGAAAATCCCAGTAGATCAGCAGTGTAATACTCAGACCAGCCCGTCTGGCACCAACAACCATGCCACGTTCAAAGTCACTTAAATCCCCTTTCTTCCCCATTCTGATGCTCGGTTTGAACTTCAGCAAGTCGTCTTCACCACGTCTAGATGACGTAATGCATTGAGTTGCTGCCATGTGATTGGCTGATTAGCTATTTGTGTTAACAAGCAATTGAACAGGTGTGCCTAATAAAGTGGCCGGTGAGTGTAAATGCACTTCTTTAACATTGAAAAAGTCTATTAATAATAATGAGTATTCCTCTGTGGAAGCAGATACTGTAGTTGCACGCAGGCTGGGAAATGAACCCGAGCCACCAGCCAACGTTCGGAGCTCCTGTGCTATTCTAAGTTCAACCTTCACAGACCAGCCTTCACTGAACAATCCGCCCGTTTAATGTGCCCTGTGGCCGGCGTCTCTCACCGTCTGAATACAGGTGTCCAGATTATAAACTCAGATTTGATTTGCAGGAGGTTTTGCCTGGTGAATCATTTGTGAGCCAAAGTTACTGGTCGTGACTGATGACTTATAAAATGTTATAACTTCTACTCTATAAGCTCTTTATGTTTACTGATATGCTGAAAAACATCGAGTTGTGCATTTATAAATTACGGTTTGTGTTGTTCATATTTCAGCAGTCATGGAAAACTGCAGCGAGGAGCAGCGAGAAGAGATAAATGAGGAGGAGTCGGATCTAACGGAGGAGAAAACGCACAATAACCTCAAAGGTACAGTACGCACCAAACCTCATTCAAAGTTTGACTAATTTTAGCCCAAGAGTTTTTTTACAACCTCAAATTTGACGATGTAGCGATCAACGGAGTGATGGAGGAGGCAGCGAGCGGAGGAGAGAAGCTACAGAACGGCGATCGAGGAGGAGGAGGAGGAGGAATCATGGGAGCTGAAGGAGGAGGAGACCTGTCCTCCATCAACGCCATGATGTCAGCGGTGATGTCAGCAGCAGGGACCATCAACGGCGGAGGAGATGGCGAAGGAGCGAGTGGAGTCACCTCAGCCAACTCCTCCGCCGGGCCCTCCCCGAGGTGACTACATACCGCCGTTTGTGTTTTTATGAATGAAGTAACGGCGATGTGTAAACTGATGTTGCCACGCCGATGCCTGACACTTTCTTCTTCTCTGCCCGAAGCCCCTCCCCTACCAAGTCGCTCACGGCGGCCATGAGAGCCCCGCCCAGCCGCAACGCACGACGCAACCAGGTACGCACGCACGCACGCACGCACGCACGCACAGACACACACACCTAATCGTCTGTTCAGTCTCACACTCATCATCCTCTTCTTCTTCTTCTTCTGGTGATTCCAAACACACGAGACGCATCACTCTCCTTGATTCCTCTCCTTGATTCTTCTCCTTGTTTCCTCTCCTCACCTCTCCTTGTTTCCTACCCTCTCCTCATCTCCTCTCCTGTCCTTGTTTCCTCCTCTCCTCTCCTTGTCTCCTCTCCTCTCCTTGTTTCCTCTCCTCTCATCTCCTCTCCTTGTTTCCTATCCTTGTCTCCTATCCTTGTCTTCTCTCCTCTCCTTGTTTCCTCCCCTTGTCTTCTTACCTTGTCTGCTCACCTTGTTTCCTCTCCTCTTCTTTCTTCTCCTTGTCTTCTCTCCTTGTCTGCTCACCTTGTTTCCTCTCCTCTTCTTTCTTCTCCTTGTCTTCTCTCCTTGTCTGCTTACCTTGTTTCCTCTCCGCTCATCTCCTCGCCTTGTTTCTTTCCTTGTTTCTTTCCTTGTCTCCTCTCCTCTCCTCATTCTTGCCTCATCATTGTGGTACATTTCTCCTCTCTCATCTCCCATCATGCACTGCTGCATTCCACGCCGCGTCATCACTTCCTGTGGCTGAAACAGGAAAAGAGGAAGTGCTGCTTCCCTGTGTGTGTTGTGTGTGTTGTGTGTGTTGTGTGTGTGTGTGTGTGTGTTGTGTGTGTGTGTGTGTGTGTGTTGTGTGTGTGTGTGTGTGTGTGTGTGTGTGTTAATGAGTCTCTCAGGCTGCTTATTGTCAACAAAATGTCACAAACCAACAACATGTTAGTCCGTCCCTCAACTCCGTCTGACTTCCTGTCTGTGTGTCTCAGCTCATTGGTTCCTACTGACGACGTAAATATCTAGTTTACAAGTAGTTCATTTGTTTGGGACTATTTCCAACGGCGGATTAATCCACACCCAGTGACACAGTGAGGCTCATTAGCATGTATACACTATATAAATATGTATATATATAGCATATACACTCACCGGCCACTTTATTAGGTACACCTTGCTAGTACCGGGTGGTCTTCATCTGCTTCAAGGTTGGACGTGTTGTGCGTTCAGAGATGGTATTCTGCATACCTTGGTTGTAACGAGTGGTTATTTGAGTTACTGTTGCCTTTCTATCATCTCCAGCCACTCTGCCCATTCTCCTCTGACCTCTGACATCAACAAGGCATTTCCGTCCACACAACTGCCGCTCACTGGATATGTTCTGTTGTTGGGACCATTCTCTGTAAACCCTAGAGATGGTTGTGAAAATCCCAGTAGATCAGCAGTGTAATACTCAGACCAGCCCGTCTGGCACCAACAACCATGCCACGTTCAAAGTCACTTAAATCCCCTTTCTTCCCCATTCTGATGCTTGGTTTGAACTTCAGCAAGTCGTCTTCACCACGTCTAGATGACGTAATGCATTGAGTTGCTGCCATGTGATTGGCTGATTAGCTATTTGTGTTAACAAGCAATTGAACAGGTGTGCCTAATAAAGTGGCTGGTGAGTGTATATATATATATATAAATGATATATGATGTTAACGTGTAACTGTGTGTGTATTATTTTCTTCCAGGACACCAAAGACGACAGCTCAGCTTTTATCTGTCCGCTGTGTGACAAGGACTGTCAAACACAACACTCGCTCACCATGCACATCAGACAGGTTAGTACTCCCTGTACTACTACTAGTACTCCCTGTAGTACTACTAGTACTCCCTGTAGTACTACTAGTACTGCATGTATCGCGGTGTTTTCATGTAGTTTAAGGAGTCAAAGAGAATAATATATACAACGACACTACTACACCAAATAACACATAAAGAAGACGCAGAAGAGACATTCTCTGGTTAAATAAAGATTAAAAATACTATCAGACTACTACTGAGTCTAAATATGAAGTGTTATTACTCCCTTACTAGTAGTTATATACACCGTGACAACATAGTCGGGGTTATAAAGCGCTCCATGTGTCCGTTCATCTGTTCACGTGTCACACTTTTGTTTCCGGAGCAGAACTCGGAAACTATTTAACTCAGGGACTTCATATTTGGTCTGATGGTTGACAGTGTGGTCTAGTTGTGCCTTTGGGGGGTTAGAAGTCAAGGGTGCCCATTAGTTGTTTAGTAAATTAGAAAAAAGTCCAAAAAAAGTTCGGAAAATGTCTGAAAATTGTCCAAAAAATTTCCAAAAAATTTCCAAAAAAGTCAAAAACAAAATGTCTGAAAAAAGTCAGAAAAATGTTTGAAAACTATAAACCTAGGAACTTCAAATTTGGTGTGATGGTTGACAGTGTGGTCTAGTTGTGCCTTTTGGGGGTTAGAAGTCAAGGGTGCCCATTAGTTGTTTAGTAAATTAGAAAAAAGTTCGAAAAATGTCCGAAAATTGTGCAAAAAATGTCCGAAAATTGTCAAAAAAATCAGAAAAAAAGCCAAAAAATGTCCGAAAAAAGTCTAAAAAAATCAGAAAAAAGTCAAAAACTAAATGTCTGAAAAAAGTCTGAAAAAATGTCTGAAGAAAAATGTTTGAAAACTATTAACCTAGGAACTTCAAATTTGGTGTGATGGTTGACAGTGTGGTCTAGTTGTGCCTTTTGGGGGTTAGAAGTCCAACATTTTTGACATTTTAGGCATGAAATATGATTTGTTCCCATTATATTACTAAGTAAATGTGAAGTGTTAATACGCTCTTACTAGTAGTTGGTGAGGCGGCCGGACCACGCAGGACGCCTGAGCAGCGCGTGGCGGCGACCTCGCTGAGCTGCTGTGTCTCTCACGCGTGTGGTGTTCACCCCGACTGCGTTGCTGCCTCATAATGGACATTTCATTTCACTATAAATGTCATTTATATTAATCAGTGCTGTCAAAGTTAACATGATAATAACGTTAAGCGTTAACGCAAATTATTTTTAATTTCTTTAACACAGTCGATTTCTTAGAGGTTGTAGCGGCTCAGTTTTAATGCCAGAGTAAAGATACTGGTATCATATGAAACCAGTAAACCCGATGAACACATCGGTACCAACCATGTCATACTAGCTCGTTGACAACAGGAATGTACTTCCTGTCTGCAGCACAACGCCGACGCCGGAGCGACGGACCACTCCTGCAGCATCTGTGGGAAGTGCCTGAGCTCGGCCTCGTCGCTGGACCGACACATGCTGGTCCACAGCGGGGAGAGACCCTACAAGTGTAACGTCTGTGGACAGACCTTCACCACCAACGGCAACATGCACAGGTACACACACACACACTTATACACACACGCACACGCACACACACACACACACACACACACACACACACACACACACACACACAACCCAGGAAGTTAGTGTTTAACCCGGTCCCCAGTCAACCATGATGGGAGCACAAACTGGGGCGGTTACACAGGAAGTGGTAAGACGACTTTAAACCATCCATCGCCCCCACCCACACACACACACACACACACACACACACACACACACACACACACACACACACACACACACACACAGAGAGAACCCCTCCCGGTCATTTCTCAGTGAAGCCCAGCCTCCACCATTAGACTCAGCGGTCCCTGCAGCAGCGTGTGTGTGTGTGTGTTTGTGTGTGTCTTCGAGTGTAACATATTAATTCATGTCCGACCTTCGTTGACCTCTGGCGGGTGTAGATGACCTTGCATGTTCAAAACAGACATAATTCGACCAATCAGAGGAGAGATCCAACAGAAACATGGGAAAAAATCCATTCACCTATGTATTGTGATTTTTCTTTTTTTTATGATTTCTAAGTAGATTCTTTAATGTCAGAATCGATATATTTGCTTCATCTGAGTCTATGTGGAAGTAGAAGGAAGTTACCGCTTTTATTGTGGTAGTCTGAGTAACGTGACGTCATATCCGTTCCGTATCCGTCAACCAAAACAAACCTCAGAGAGTCTAAAACGTTGGAGGGTCGGCGTTGATACGACCTGCACCCTCCCATGTTAAATCCAGCGTGGTAAACACTACACATCCAGTAAAGGATGGAAACACTAGACAGAGCAGAGCTAAAGCTGCATGCTAACTTCTAAAAAAAGGTCAAAATATGTCTGAAAATAAGGCTGAAAAAAGTCAGAAAAGAGCCAAAATATGTCAATAAAATGTCTGAAATATGTCCGGAAAAAGGCCGAAAAAATGCCAAAGTATGCCCGAAATATGGCCCAAAAAAAGTCCGAAATATGTTCGAAAAAAGGCAGAAAAATGTCTGCAAAATATCCCCAAAAAAGTTAGCAGAAAAAGTTATGGTATGGCGGTAACGTGGCGGTGTAGCCGGCCGTCGCTCTCATCTCCGTGGTCAAATGGGCCGACGCTACGACTGTAGAGCACCCAGATACTGACATTTGTGTTCTCTGCATTGAAACGGCCCCGATGGAGCTGACCACGGATGGATAAAGAGAACGGAGCTGACGGGAGAGCTAGAGACCACCTTGGAGAAGTTAGAGGAAGTAGACACGTGGGACTACGTCTGCTTTTCAAAATAAGGTGTTAACAAAGGGAACTGTATTTACTAAATACATCTATGGAAATCAGATTGATGGATTATATTCACCAGAAGTATAAAACATTACATGTCTCTTATAAATTAAAAAGAAAATCCCACTAATCTGTGAGGGAATATTTATCATAAATAATGTCTGACATTGAATCTGATATATTTGACTTCAGGACGTCTCTGACTACAGACATGCTGAAAATCAAACATTTTGACTGGATTCATTTAGAGATTTTACAAAGTAAAAGTCTCTAGAAGTGTCTGATTCATCTGGTTCCCTTCATGGTCTAAAAGTTAACAACAATCACAATAAATCAGAATATCAAATTACAATACTTAAAGATCTCAATAGATATTGAATCTCAGCACCAGGTAGGTATGGTGATAGTGTTGAATCAGGAGAGAGGCGGGTCGTCCAGCTCTAGATGAGTGATGCTGTTTCCTGTATTTCAGTCTCTTGAACGTGTTGACAGCTGCAGGAACAATCATCATCAGTGTTGTTAATTTGAGCGTCTCGCGTCGTGAATCAGAAGGTTACTTCTTGCAGAGAGTTTGTGTCGAAGCTTCACAGTCGTATTTTTACACTTCAGAGACGAGTGAATGCAGGCAGAGAGCATGCTGGGAGATAAAGTAATGACGGGATCATCAACACATCACCGGCAGTGATCACCTTGTCTTGTCTTTAGTTTGGAGACGTGCTGGTGTTTTGAAGTGTTACTCCCTCTCTGCAGCGTGACATGGATCTGTATCCTGATGCATTATGGGAGCCAGAGAGCCTGAAGGGAGGACAGGAGATGTGTTTGAGGATATTAATATCTCAGGAAATGAGGCCGCTCACTTCCTCTGCTCTGCACGGGGCTTTTATTGTCACCGAGGATCTGATCGGTGGCGAGCAGCTGAAGGGTTTGATCAGCTGAGTCACATGACCGGCTGCTGGTGAACTCCGGTGAACTCGGGTGTGTTTGGTCGTGTTTAGGGATGCACCGATGCCGATACCAGTACCGGGTATCGGGTCCGATACTGTGCTCATGTACTCGTACTCGCAAAACGGCTCCGATACAACGGCACCGATACCACTTTACGGCAGCGTGACGTTAACCTCTCGTCACCGTCTTTCGGGTCCTATCGCACGCGCTCACGCTCCACCTCCTCAACGGTGCGGTCGAGACGGGCCGGTGGTGCGCCCGACTCCACGGTGCCGGAATCCCACCTCAGACGGCGCGCGCCGGCCCTCACTTTAATTGCGCCACGGGATTTGCTTGCACCCTCTGACTCCTTAGTCCGTGATTTCAAGACGGGTCGGGTGGGTTGCCGACATCGCCGCAGAGCCCTGGCGCCTTTTACGTGGGCCACGGCTGAGGACAGTCCGTCCCGGTCGACAGTCGCACCGGGAGCAGGGAGCCCTGTCACGGTGCGGGGAGCGCTGTAAAGCTGCGGCCGCGAGCCACCTTCTCCCCGAGCCTTTCCAAGCCGACCTAGAGCCGGTGGCGGCGCACCGCCTCGTATGCGGGACTCCCCAGCCTGCCGTGTGTCACATCAGAGTGATGACTCATCATCGCTGTCAGTGTTTGACCTGCAGGAGGCGCCGTGGTTCAGACTCAGATAAATAAAAAAAATCATATAAATAAATATAAAACATAAAAATTGAAAAAAATGAAATAGATAAATAAATGAATATTAATATATTAATATATAAAAAAAAAAAAAAAAAAAAAATAGATGAACAAATAAATATGAAAAATAAATAAATACATAAATATAAAAAATGAAAATGGAAAATAAAATAAAATAGATAAATTAATAAATTTGAAAAAAGAAATAAATACATAAATATAAAAAATTTAAATTGAAAAAATTAAATAGATAAATAAATAAATATGAAAAATAAATAAATACCTAAATATTAAAAAGAAAAATTTAAAAGAAAAATAAATAAATAAAATAAATAGATGGATATATAAATATATAAAAAAAAGAAAATGGAAAAGAAAAAGAAAAATATAGATATAAAATAGATAAATCAATTAATCAATAAATAAATATTTAAAAAATGGAAATCAATTAACAACACAAAACAATGATAGATATTGTCCAGAAACCCTCACAGGTACTGCATTTAGCATAAAACAATATGCTCAAACTGCATGTGATGATCATAAAGTGGGCATGTCTGTAAAGGGGAGACTCGTGGGTACCCATAGAACCCATTTACATTCACTGATCTGGAGGTCAGAGGTCAAGGGACCCCTTTGAAAATGGACATGACAGTTTTTTGGAGTTTGGAGCGTTATTTAACCTCCTTCACGACCAGCTAGTCTGACCTGGTTGGTACCGATGGATTCATCAGACGGTTCACCACTTTCTATGAATTTTAGTGGATATTCGTCCCGAGATGAATCCTAATGATGTTAGTGACCTCCTGACCTTTAATCTACTGACACCATCAGGACAAAATGTCCCCAATCAGCCTGTTGTTATTGAAGATGTTCAGTTTCAGACTGAAGCTGTCTGATGGCGCCTCCTCTTCATCACCTCCCTTTCTTTCTCCCTCTCCTCCACAGCGAGGTGAACCAGAAACACCACAGTCCCCCTTTTTTATCAACCAACCGTTGAGAGCGACCTCTGTCACGCGTCCACGCCGTTGATTCTGATCTTTCTGTCCTTTCAGGGTTTCTTCAGTAAACGTCTCAAAGGCTCCATCAAGAGGACGAAGAGTCAGACCAAACTGGACAGAAACACCAGCTTCAGACTGCCCTCGCTCCGGCCCGCTGACGCCGACAGGTACCGTCTCTTACCCTTCCTTAAATACTGGGCAGACCGCTGAAAATGGAAATGAATAACTGTTCTTTGTTTACATTTTCATTTTTATTTATCATTGTTGTAGGTCTATGGTACGACGGTACGACGGAGTATTAGGAACACATTGAGGAAAAAATCTCGGAAAGTTATGACTTTATTCTCGTAATATTACGACTTTTATTCTCATAAAGTTCTGACTTTTTTCTGTAAATCTCAGATGTGTTTTCCCTCAATGTGGTCCTAATACTCCGTAGTACATTGTCTCTTTGTCCCTCACTGCATTAGACTGATATACTATATACTTAGACTATAAACTGTGTTACCTTCATCACAATGATCACATGTTTTTGCGACTCCAGACAGATTTTATTATTTCTCTGCTGTTTCTAGGAGGTTGGGGTTTTTCTCTCCTCCTCCTCCTCCTCCTCCTCCTCCTCCTCTTCCTCCCTCCATTAACCCGCCCAGCCTTCCCAGCACTGACTGGAGGTGGTTTTACTGGAAGGCCGGCTCTCCCCTCTCCCTGCAGTACACTCTGCTGTCGTTCACTTCTCACTTTTCTGGGTTTGTAAAATAGAAAATGTCCCAGCAGCTCGTTTGTTTACTTTGATTCACACAACCTGGAAAACCTGAAAATTACTAAAACACAATATTTCTGTTCATGAGGACGTTTAGAAAAGTAAGAAAATGCATCCAAACGTGCTGGAAAACAGTGAGTCCCAGAACAAGTTCTGCATCACAAAGCAAACGCCCAACCTGATGATCAATCGTTGTTGAGCTGATCGGATCCTGATGTGTCTTCTGATCAGTTTAATTGATTTAATTAGATGACTGCGTGTATGTTCCTGGTTGGATTAAGATAAGATAAGATATTCCTTTATTAGTCCCGCAGTGGGGAAATTTGCAGAAATGGAAAATGATATTGCACAATGAGAATGAATGAATGAATGAATGAATGAAATGAATTATGGAGTCTGACAGCTTCCCCACGGCCCCACGGCCTTTAAGGGGGCCCTCAGGCCCCAGATTAATTTGATTAACTGTACCTGTGTCTGTTATTACTGTATTTACCACTAAAGCACAATATGAACTGTAATGACTGGAGCCTCAATGCAACACCTTCATTATTACATGACCTTTTTTTTTTTAACCCTAACCCTTATTCATCACAGAACAAACTGAACAAGTAACCCAACACAATGGTAAAAACACTCAATAAATAGATAAATAAATTCATACAAAAAAATAAATGGGAATGAAAAAAAAGATAAACAAATAAATATATAAAAAAAATAAATAAATAGATAAATAAATTAAAAAATGGAAAAGACAAATAAATATGTAAATAAATAAATATCAAAAAGTAAAATCAAAATAAAGATATATATATAAATAAATATAAAAAATAAAAATGGAAAATAAAAATAAAGATATATATGAATAAATATAAAATAAGAAAAATGGAAAAAAGATGTATATATAAATATATAAAAATGTAAAATCAAAAATAAAATAAACATAAATCAATAAATAGAAAAATGAAAATGGAAAATAAAAAATAAGCAGATAAATTAATAGAAAAGATTTAAAGTGAAAATAAAAAAATAATAGGTAGATAAATAAATAGAAAAAATAACAAAGAAAATAATAAACTAATACATGACATTATTACATAACTTTTTCTTTTCTTTTTTAAAATCTTCAACTTATTTTCAGAACAAACTGAACAAGTAAACTCACACTATGGTAAAAATACAAAATAAATAAATAGATAAATAAATAAATAAATATATCAAAAAATGATAATTCAAAAGAAAAATAAATAAATAATAACATGTCACAATATCGTTATTATTATTATTATCATATGATAAAATTACCGTTAAAAATAATAACAGTTTCATCATGAATGATGAACCGCTGCATCTGAGTACATCTGTGGAGTTTATAGATGCAGTCTGTGTGTGTGTGTGTGTGTGTGTGTGTGTGTG
>CAKAKR010058751.1:0-31494 GCA_916700685.1 Adelosebastes latens
GTCTCTCTCTCTCTCTCTCTCTCTCTCTCTCTCTCTCTCTCTCCTCCCTCTGTAAAGTCAGTCAGTCTTTGTGAATGGGGAATCCCTGTAAAGGCTCCACTGTTAAGAAGAAGAAGAAGAAGAGCTATAGGGCGGGTTGACAGCAGCAGCAGCAGCAGCAGCAGGCTGCTCCATCTATGAGCAGCAAATAGATACAAAGAACACATTTTTTATTTATTGTATAATTTCCAAAATAAAAGCACAACCAGTTAGCAAAAGCCTTTCATATAGGCTTCACACAGATGAGCAACTTTACTGAAGGGAGGTTTAGAAGACACTCATTTAAAAGGTTTGGCAATATTTTGGAATAAAGTGAAGCACAGACTGATGGGACATCAAATATATTTCTACATTGGTGATCAATTATAGCAAAAAAACTAAAATAAAGGCCAGGTTCAGGTTAGTATTATATAGGTATAGTTTTGCAGAAGAAAAAACATTTTATAAACAATAGATAATAGACAAACATGATAAAAAATACTCAAGGCTCTGCTGATTATTAAAACCACTAAAATACAATAAAAAAAGGAATAAATAAATACATGAATAAATAAATAAATGAATGAATAAATAAATAAGCAAACGTTGCTTCTGTAGTATCTGTACAGTGTTGCTACGAATTGTTCACCTGAGTGATGGCTGCTGGAACAAAGCTAACTCCAATTTATAGTTTTTAAGTTCCTATATCTCTCAATGTCACACACTGAATGACTGTCTCTGTCTTGATAATGGTCGGTGGACTCAGAACAGGCTGGTAAACATCAACAGGGACAACAATGGAGACAAGTCCAGGACTTAATCATTATATTCCTGACAAAGTCTGATATGTTGTATAATATAAATATAGAGAATGTTATTCATAATTAAAACCAATAATGTGAGGTATTGGTCCACAAGCTTCCAGAAGACCTTCAAAGTTCTTCCAAAGATATGCCGTCATTTGGTGAAGAGCACTGTCTAACATCTCCCGTGGTTGTTCAGTTGGTTTAAGATCTGGCGACTGTGAGGATCACAGCTCACCATTCACATTATTATCTCCATCTCATTGAACCCTTCCTCTGTGAAAGTTTGTGCTTTTTTCCCCTCTTCATCTATTTATGTTTTTCCTTTAATTTGCCATCTGTGTGTTTATTTGCTTGCATTGTAACAATGAGGCCTACAGTATATTGAGTCCATGCAGACTGGCCACTACTACTAAACAATATAATTTACTACAGGACTCACTTTGGCAAGTGTGTAAACCATTCCATGTATTGACCTAATAGCAAAAAGGAGAGGGGAGCAGGAATTAAAAATCAAAACAGTAACTGGTAGTTAGATTAATGGAGTAATAATATATTGATCTATTGTCATAAATGGCAGTGGAATACAGTATATTCTGATTTATCTGAAAACAGTGTGGTCACAGTGTTCCAACCAACACTGCTATATTGACACATGAAAAATAGTAGTAACAGTACTAATTTCACACTAATAATTATAGTTAGTATACTATGATATCTCACAGTATTTATGTTACATAGGCCAGTGCAATATGCATGTACAATCATAATCTAATACCCAACGCTTGGTGGTGAATTTGAGGGTTCAGCATCAAAACACATCATTGGTTTGTCATCACATTGCATCATATTGTAGATGTGGGCGAAATAGAGACAGAATATTGCATACTGTATATGTGATGACATTTATGAACATATTGGAAATCCAATTAATTTAAACACCTGTTTATGCCAATAAGTCAAATTCAAATACAATATATTATTTAAAAAAATATATGTTCTCAAGTATTCAGGAAAAAAATGCTTAAAATATTGATATTGTGATATTGTGTGTGATATTATCCATCACCAGATCTATTACCGTTTGTTTCAAGGTTTAAGAATCATTCTTTAATCTACATGATTTGTTAATGAAGTGTATGCCACCTACACATTAACATGGGTTGTACTTGTACCTTCTCCTCAGCCTCACATAACAGGAAATAAACAGGACACAGATTTATCGTCACTGTTAAATTTACTAAAAAGAAAATCTTATTAAAATCTGTCCTATTTAACTATATTTTACTCTCCTACAACCACCCCATAATTCTTCCCTGTGAGACTTTATCCAAGAGTGTGTAAACTGCTCCTCCTAGTGTCCTAAGAGTATACATGCATCCCTCCATTATAACTGTATGTACTCTATGAAATGAAATAATTATGTGTTCTTGTTCCATTGTTCCAAATTCAACAGGCCTCAGTTAAGTTGATTAAAAGGGTAAAATCCTCTTATTTTAATTAAGTAGTCTTAAATCAAAGAAAGGGCACTTTAAAGTCAACGTTATTTATGTTAGTTACAGTAAAGAAAATAGATGTCTTTAGGAGGAAATACAAATTTGTTTGTTTATGTGTGTGCACTTGAACCAGGTAAAAAAAATACACTTACTTACTTAAAAGTACACAGCTTAAAATGAACTTTCTTTAAAGTGCACTTTTTGTAAGTATACTTAAATACACTTCAAATAAAGTGAAATTAAAGTACAATTTAATAAAACATATCAATAGTGTATTACAAAGGCATACTTAAATACACTTTTAATGAAGTGAAAATAAAGTACACATTAACACTTTTCATAAGCACACTAAAATACCACTATAAGTATTTGCAATTTCATATACTTTTTAAAGTTACAATTATGTACATTTACAATTCAGTTACAGTAAAGTCAGCTTTTTATAAATACACTGAAATACTACTTTAAGTATTGCAGAATTAATATATTTACTGTTAGTACACTGAAGTTGAACTTTATGACATCTATTTTGACGTACACTTTTAAAAGTACATGTTAAATAATAAATTGATTAATAATAATAACAATAATAATAATAATAATAATAATAATAATAATAAATAAATAAATATGTTTAACACAAAAAGTACAAGTATACTTGTAATAACTTTAGCATACTTAACTTATGTTTCTAATACACTAAAGAATACTACTTTTTGACCTGGGGAGTCAGAAGTGGACATTTAGACCAGAAAATGACAGTCAGGAGTTCCATATTTGGTTTTGTAGTTGTCTTTAAAATGATTAAAAAGCTGCTCTCACTGGCCTCAGTTCAGGGGTGTAAATAAGTTTTGGAGGCCTGAACAGACTCTCATACTCGTTTCCATGCTCTCATATTGTCAGTATATATACATATTGTCTATACACTCCTATATGTGTGTGTTTTCTCTGGCATGGTGGCCATGGTTCATCTACTTTGATGTTTGATGTAAATATAAAAAAGAAGAAAACTGCCACCGAGGAGACCAAACATGAATGTTTAAGAAGCACGGCTGTTCTCATGTTCTCTGGAATGACCCGCTGCCAAACATTCACCCATCCTCTCTCTCACTCTCTCTCTCTGTCCTCACCCACACACATGCACTAACACACGCACACACACACACACACACACACACACATGGCGGGGCATATGACTGTCAGCGATGACAGATGTCCTGACAGTCTGGAGGTCTGGAGGCATGGTTGTGGTTGTTGTCCTGCAGGGCTTTGACACACGATGTATCAGCATACATTACACACACATGTCACACTGATACCGCTCTATCTGCTCCCTGCCTTTTGTTTTGCAACCATCACTACAAAACACACACATTCATCTTCACTTTTACTTTTACTGGGACTTTTTCTGTCGGGAGAAGGGTGATATGTTTGATCTCACCTGTTTGGGCCCCTTTTGGTCGCACTGACATTTATTTTTCAGCCTTTACTGTTGCTCAGGGTCAACTGTGATGAGACACCCTGTTTGCCTTGTGCCATAATGCCTTCATTCACATTCATGCAATCACACCTAGGATCTCTCCAGTGCATCACAATTCAGGCTATTGTTGTCCAGGCAAAATAAGTACGGTACACCCTGAATATGATGCTGAAAACAGTGGAGTAAAACTTTAAACATTTACTTCTTACATGTGATGGGACGCAAGGAAAATAACTCACAGTATTTATGCAGAATGGACACCTTCTAGGGACCAGTTACAAGATGTGGTGTAGTATTATGTACTCTATTTTAGCATAGCACCAATGAAATGGCTTGAACAAAACTCTTTTTAAACATTTTAGTGTACAGCAATTTGGAATGGTTGGTCAGTTCATACTGTATGTGTTTAATTTTGCTAACTAACTGTCTCAAAAGCCTGGAACAGAAGGCAATAAATTAATTATTTAAATAGTATTCAATCTGATTTCTTTAGTACTATACAGTACATGTTTTGTCAGTGATTCATACATTTTGTTGTAGACACGAATGTCTGATTATCAGGTTGTGAAAATAACTCCTTTTTGGACTTTTTTGATTGTTTGAAATAATATATGCAGCATTTGGATCTGGCGTATATGACTTTGTGGTGACTTTTAAGCTCATGTGGGTTGGGTACGGTTTTACGCAAGACTTCATTCATTAATTTGCCATTTATTACAACCTCTTAAGATATCAATTCCTTTTATATATTTATCAGGATTATTATTATTATTTTTTTTTAGATGTTGGGATTGTGGGGTGGGGTGGGATGGCATTGGAGGGATATACAGTATAGTAGCTATTATAAAGTTGTTTCATACTTATCTTCTTTTTCTTTTCTGAGAAGTAACTTCCCATTTCAACAAATAAAGAGTATTAAAAAACATCAGGACTTGCTTTTCTAACTCTATCCAGTCTAAAAGGAGTCACATTATGTGCTGAAGTTATTCAGACTCCAGCTGCAGTTCAGTTGTCGACCACTAGGTCGCACTAGGACACCACACAAAAAAGAGATGGAGACCAACAATATGGAGACCTGAGTTCAGCATTGATTTGATACTTTTTCTGTTTACATTTAGTACAAACTGTAGCTGCCCTCATATAGTACTTAATGATGCTTACAGTATACATACAATTAGGACATTCTACTTTGTCATAACATTGCGCCTTAAACTTTGACCCTCTTGCTCATATCTGCTGAGCAGAGGATTGTGGGTCAGAACAGCCAGAAAAACATGCTGGCTTGACATCTTTTTCTGGCATAGTAAATAGTATGGTAGTATGGGTATTGGAACACACAATGTGTTTTAAACCTGGAAATGTGAGTAATTGGTCCTAAAGATGACTCAAGGAAAATATCAGCAGAACATATTTCAGTTTTGTAATTTTTTACATGTCAAAAATATACAATGGGCCTTTTTCACAGCAGACATTTTGACACATCACAGTAGGAAAACCACAGGTGTAAATAATCAAATGAATGATGGCTGACTTACATTTAGCTGCTTCAGTGTCCAGGTATTGTGCATGTTGTCTTACTGGGACACCTGCACAGAACAGAGCCATCGTTAACGTCATCAGTAACACCTGTGCTTTTCCTACAACAAGTCAAAATGTCTGCTGTTCAAGACTAGATTAGGGCTGTCAAACGATTCAAATATTTTATTGCGATTAATCGCGTGATTGTCCATAGTTAATCACGATTAATCAGTCATCTCAAATGTGCTCAATGCCCAAATCATAACATGGCAAACTGCAGCCTAACAGGCAACAACAGCTGTCAGTGTGTCAGTGTGCTGACTTGACTATGACTTGCCCCAAACTGCATGTGATTATCGTAAAGTGGGCATGTCTGTAAAGGGGAGACTCGTGGGTACCCATAGAACCCATTTTCATTCACATATCTTGAGGTCAGAGGTCAAGGGACCCCTTTGAAAAAGGCCATGACAGTTTTTCCTCGACAAAATTTAGCCCTAAGTTTGGAGCACTATTTAGCCACCTTCACGGCAAGTTAGTATGATTAGTTAGTAGTTGGTTTGTAACAATGTATTCCTTAGGTTCTCTAGTTTCATATGATGACAGTATCTTCACTTTAGCTTTAAAACTGAGCCCGCTACAACCTAAAAATCACAAGTTGCGTTATTGCGTTAAAGAAATTAGTTTAACGTGTTATTAACGCGTTAACTTTGACAGTATTTATCAGTGTTTCATTGTTGGCAGAACCCTAGTGGCCTTGTGCATGATTCTGGGGTGACTGTTGGATGTTTAAAAGGGGAAGATAAAATGACAAAATCTTAGCTTTGCATAAAGAAACAGTGTAGCATCAACAAAGCCTGAGATAATACTTGTATTCATGCTAACACCTCAACCAAACTCCATTATGCTACAGCATTATATAAACCGTGGCTTCCCTGTCAGGATGTAACAAATGGAAGCAGCAGAGGTTGATGATCGCTAAATGGAGAACAGGGCGTTCCTGTCTTCCTGCATGTGGGGGAGTCTTGCAGGTTTCAGTGAACTGCAGTAGCTTGTGTGTGTGTGTGTGTGTGTGTGTGTGTGTGTGTGTGTGGGGGGGTTGACAGAGAGTGACGGGGACAGTCAGGACGGCAGCTGAGTTAAAAAAGGGCCTTGAATGTTCCTGGGACTGAACGGGATCAGGACAGAGGAGGAAGAGGTTTTAGCAGAGAGGCAGGGGAGGAGGAGGAGGGTTATAGCTTCAGAGGAGAGAGACTGGAGAGACGGGGCTTAGAAGTTGGCAGAGTTTGGTATTCGTGACTGTGGGGCTCAGTCAGCAGGAGTTATAGTCCCTCTGAGACCTCAGACTGTTTAATTCACTTCTATATAAATGGCAGAATTCATTGCATGCATTTCTGGGTTGAAGATGAACATTTTTTTAGTGAGTGTTCTGTATGTTAAAGCTTCCTTCCGTGTATAAATATCTGCAGTGCACTGAAATGATGCATAATTAGATTTAACACAAATATTGCATACTGAAGGCTGAATAGGAGAATGCCTAATGTGGGGATAACAGAGCGCTGCATTGTAATGCAATCAATAAGCTCGTGTGAATAATGCATCGGCCGCCCCGTCACATTATGCATCGCTGATGTCAAAACTTATGATTCATTCTTGTCCGTTTGTCAATTTACAGAAACTCCGGCACAGGCGATGCATCGATTTCATTCTCCAGCTCATTTAGATCAAGCTGCTTATTATTCTGATGCGGGGTCAGCAGGGACGTCTTTACGTGTTTATCATCCAGTAATAACAAACAAAAGTGAGATTAAGTTACTTTCTCTGAGTGGTGTGTTTGCATTTGTGTGTGTGTGTGTGTGGGTGTATACAGTATGTTGCTGCTCCTACCCTCCAGTGAGATGCAGCAACCATCAAAGAGCCAATTTAGAAAGCTGCTTTGCTTCATACACATCACTGTGTTACATCTTCACTCACTTCATGAGTTTGATTATATATCAGGATGATTCTTCCATATCAGAAAGCACTGATTGAAGTTCTCCTCCCAGCAGCTGAGACCAAAACGTGATTAAAACATGTCATACTGTAAACAAAAGCGATATGCCTACATGTATATGACTCGGTAGCTTAGCAACTGCAAGACAAATGTGTAAAATGTCTCATGAAGTCAACATTTGAGTGCCCTTTGTTTACTCTAAATGTTGAGTTCATGTCATATTGGACTTCCTGTCGTTACAGACTGCTGAGTGTAAACATTCAAATCAATCTCCTAAGAAATAGGATATGTGTGTATACGTGTTTCGAGACAAATATATCCAGGAAACAACCAAAGTCAGGAGCAAAAGATGTTAGATATCAAAATGATAAGTTATGTTTATGTAGTTTGAAAAAAAGCTAGAACCCCCATGCTGAAGTTTTGATTTGAAGAGATGATTTTGGATCAAGATGTTCTAATGAAGTAATGAAAAACAGCTCTTCTGCTTCTTGTGAAAGAACCTGAATGTGGTAAAGTAACACACGGCTATCGGTTAATCATTGGTTAAGATTTTTGATTATTCATTTAATCTATGAAATGTCAGAAAATAGTGAAAAATCCCAATTTCCAAGAGCACAAGTGACCTCTTCACATTGCTTGTTTTGTCCGACCAACAGTCCAAAACTCAAAAATATAAAATTTTAGGGATGCAACTAATGATTATTTCATTGTCGATTAATCTGTTGATTATTTTCTCGATTAATCGATTAGTTGTTTGGTCTATAAAATGGTGAAAAATGTAAATCAGTGTTTCCCAAAGCCCAAGATGATGTCCTCAAATGTCTTGTTTTGTCCACAACTCAAAGATTTTCAGTTTACTGTCATAGAGGTGTAAAGAAACCAGAAAATATTCACATTTAAGAAGCTGCAATCACAGAATTTTGACTTTTTTTTCTTAAAAAAATAACTCAAACCGATTAATTGATTATTAAAATAGCTGGTGATTAATATAATAGTTGACAACTAATTGATTAACCGTTGCAGCTCTAGACAATTTGCAGTGATGTAAATGAAAGAAAGGCAGCAAA
This sequence comes from Adelosebastes latens, assembly GCA_916700685.1. Lineage (NCBI taxonomy): Eukaryota > Metazoa > Chordata > Actinopteri > Perciformes > Sebastidae > Adelosebastes > Adelosebastes latens. The sequence continues at coordinate 8,373 of CAKAKR010058751.1, forward strand.
TCCTCACATTGGAGAAGCTGCAAACAGAGAATTGTTGATGATGATGATTTTTCTCGTTAAACAACTTAATAACTGAATAATAGTTTCAGCACTAAAGCAAAATGTTATCAGTTATGTAAAAGTCTGGTTGCATTGCACAGGACGTGTTTTAATCGTTTTTGGTTTTAACTGTTGCAGATTTGCTTTGATCCCTTATTGTTTTTATTATATTGGATAGAAACACTATCGTTATAAGTGTATTAAGAGATACACTGCAGGTGGTTGTACACATCATAGTCTTGTGCAATAATGCATTACTGTAAAAACTAAAAAACCTGTTATTTAACTTGTCATCGTGCATACTTTTTGACATCTTGCAATGCATTATCAATGGTGCAGCTTTGTCCCGACGTCGTAAAACATTGACTGCATGTGTGTATATTTGTGAGATAACACCATCTGTCAAAAAAAACCAGACCAAACAATAACAGCAAGACTGGGAATGAACCAGCATCCTGCACCCATGTCACTTCCTCCCTTTACATCCTATTACTTTCCCACCTGAGGCTCCTCTTGCATTGATTCAGGGTGACAAACGGGTGCAGGCATCACTGTAAATGCATCCTGTCTGATTATGTATTTCTGTGTGTTATGCGGTGAACGTGACCTCTTTTTTAAATGACTGGAATATTAAAGAGTAAACACAACCTACAGAGCTCGGATGGAGAAGCCAGCAGGCAGCTGCTCCTCTTTCTGTTTTATCATCAGATATATTTTTTTTTCATGAGCAGAAAACCTGACAGAAGTCGCTCAAACTGAAAGAAAACACACATGCTCGCGCACACAAAGGAGGCTTTTGAACTTTTCTGTAGGTAAAGCCTTTTTTCCACAACATTAGAGAGGAACTCTGACTTTTTATAATTTTAACACTGTGAACTCGTATGGATAATTCACACTCGCTGGCTTTGATCTGCGCTGCCTCTTTTTAGTCTCTGCATGCTCTTGTGCCACCTTCTGTATGTTTATACATGGTGTGAGAATACCTGTGAGTATGTGTGTAGCACATCATAAAAGCAGAGTAAATAGTAGAACACGTAGCAACTGTCTTTATTGAACACCAGCATTTTAGAAGGTAGGGATTTAACATATATATAGTTGAAAGCCTACAAGAAAAGTAATTTAAATATTTATATATATCTTTACAAATGTTCATGAGCGAGTCAGAGAGCTTGTGTCGGCTAAACTTGCGATCTGGGGGAGTGTACAAAGATAGACATGCACAGGGAAGAGTAACGACGGCAACCGCAGAGTCACCTTTTACAAAATGGCTGAGTTGGACCCTTCTCTCTCTCTCTTTCTCTCTCTCTCTTCCACATTCACACACACACACACACACACATTCACAGACACACCACAGTGTAGCTTTCCCCAGGCGGTGGTGTCAGTCTCACATCCAGAAACAGTCTCTTTCTTTGTCGCCCCACATGGTAAACACACTGGTTGCTATGGCACTGATTGTACAGCTTAAAAATTAAAATAAGTCTGCTTGAGGGGGTTCAAGTGCCCTCACAGGTACAGGGGGGGAATTTTGTGTGTGTGTGTGTGTGTGTGTGTGTGTGTGTGTGTATGTGTTGGTATTACTCATGTTGTTGGGACATACATCTGTTTACACACTCACATTGTGGGGACTCGCCTTCCTTTTGGGGACAAAATGCACGTCCCCATGACATAAATCATTACATTTTAGGGTGAAGAGTTGGTTTAAGGTTAGGGTAAGTCCCCCGGAAATGTGTGTGTGTGTTTGTGTGTGTGTGTGTGTGTGTGTGTGTTTGTATTACTCATGTTGTGGGGACATAAGTCTGTTTACACAGTCGCATTGTGGGGACTCGCCTTCCTTATGGGGACAAAATGTACATCCCCATAATGTAAATCATTACATTTTAGGGTGAAGACTTGGTTTAAGGTTAGGGTAAGTCCCCAGGAAATGTGTGTGTGTGTTTGTGTGTTTTTAAGTGTGTGCATGTATAAGGGTTTGGGTCAGGGTCGTTTATTTCCATTTAATCTGCTAAATATGTTTGGAAAGTGAAATTATTTCAATTCAGTCGGCTGAGAATTTAAGCAAAACTACAACTTTGTGTTGCAACGAAAGAGATTTCTCTCAATAATTTAATACAAAATAGGTTAAATAAACCTCCGAAAGACAAAAAAAGTGTTTCAGTTTATGTATTGTTGCAGAAAATCCACACCTGGATTAGCTGCATTGAGATCAAATTACCCAAAACCCTTAATTAACGTTTGTGTTTTATGTTGTGTTGGTTGTTACCACCCCTGTCCTGGAAAACTGTGATGATCAGCATGTCCATGTTTACTTCCTGTTTTTCCAGAATTAATAAATAAACAAATAAAAGTCTTGGATGAGTCACGGCCGTCTCCATGGCGAGGCTCCTCCTCGCCATGACACACACACACACACACACATATGAACACACACATACACTTAAACAGGATGTGTTCACTGACGCATCAGGACATCTTGTCGGGGACAGTTCAGGTTAGAGTTACATTTCAACATAAGATAAATAAATAACAATCAATGTGAATTGTCCCAAAGAAGACACTAATGCAATGGGAGTTAACACATCCTTTCTGAGAGTACACACACACGATACACACACACACACGCACACTCCTAAATGCAGCGCTCCAAGGCACGGGGACCGGCTGGGTGTGGGCTACTCAGTCTTTTCTGTTTTCCCGTCTTTGCTCTGGGGCTCGACTGTTTTCCGGAGCTGCGTCTTTTCCGAGCTGTTGTTGATCTGTTGGTCGTTGGGTCCGCTCGCCTTCCCGCTCGAGTTCTTGTCCAGGTAGTTGAGCATCTCACTCAGAACCGTCTGGAAGGTGCTGAGAGCTGCACAGACCGCCGGCGTGCCGAATCCGTGAGTGATCAGACTGTCAGGGAGGGAGGCAGAAACATCACACTATCAGAACAATGACAAACCTTTGTTTCATTCAGGTGCACAAAGAAGAAAGAAATCAGTGGTGTAGTTTGGGTTTGTGAGGCAGACTGGTTTCCTTTTTCTCTCTTCAGTTTGTTCAATCTCCTCTCCCTGAATTATGGAGCTTCTAATCCTCCTAAAACAGTGTCTTTAGTCGGGCTAACTCCTGTCAGAGCAGAGTTTAATGTCCTGTGACGTTCTACCTGTGCTGTTTCCACCCTAATAATTGATGGGGATGGAGAAACACTAAATACTACAACCGCTTTAGCTAATTCTATTCTGAATATCGTCAGGTTTAAACACTGCTTAGTCCATCGACAGAAAAATATTGAAAACTATTTCAATAATCTATATTTCTCGGATCAAAAATGCTGAATATTCCCTCGTTCTACCGTCTCAGTTGTAAGGATTTGCTGCTTTTCTTTGTCTGATGTGATAGTAAACTGAATATTTTTAGGTTTAGGACGATTGATGAGACAAAACAAGACATGTGAAGACTTGCCCTTGGGCTTTTAGATATTGTGATGGGCATTTTTCACTATTTTCTGACATTTTATAGACTAAATGTTGAATAAAACAAATAATCCTTAGTTGCACTGGTGGAATGTAACTAAGTAGATTTACTCAAGTACTGTACTTAAGTAGAAATTCAAGGTACTTTACTTGAATATTTCCATTTACTTTATACTTCTACATCTCAGAGGGAAATATTGTACTTTTTACTTCAATACATTTATCTGACAACTAAAGCTACTTGTTACTTTGCAGATTTAGATTAATAATACAAAATATAATAACTAATAAATGATGGTATATTATTATAGGTTAAGCTATCCAGTAGTATATAAAGTAATTCAAATGAGCTCCAACTTTACCAGCTGTAACATAAAAGTTTATGTCAATAAACATCAATGAATAAATAATTATAATCCGGTAATGTAATATATATGAATCTGAAATGAGCCATTCTGCACAATGAGTACTGTTAGTTTTGGTATTTAAAGTATATTTTTGTACTATTACTTTTATGCTTTTGCACTAATACTTTTGTACTTTTACTTAAGTAATATTTTGAATGCTTTTACTTGTAAAAGGGTATACATATACTGTAGTATTTCTACTCTTACTTAGGTAAAAGATCCGTATACTTCTTCCCCCACTCCTTAGTTGCAGCCCTAATACAGATATTGTCATACATGACGGCTTCAAAACACACACAATACAGTAGCTATATGGGTCTCATGTGGGTATTTAAAGCGATCAACAGTCACAATCAAATATTTTTATTTCCAAAAACAAAATTGACCAAATTGACTTTAATAGAATGCTCTTTAAATTTCTATGTGTACTATAAAACAAAGTTTATCCTTCAATCCAAGTAAAAATGTAAAGACTGCAGGTTAACAATAGAGGATATATGAGGTAAGATGCAAGATAAATAGTCATAAAATAGGTTTTAAGAATCAATTTTCCAGTATGATACTGGTTTGTCAGCCCTGTTAGATCCGCAGGCAGCTTCTTGCAGAGCTAAATGTCGGGTCACCTCTCAACATAGATGTTTAAGCTGTCATAACTGTATTTATACAGCCGAGCTCACATCTTATTTCTCTACAGTACATCTCCCTTTGGAGGTTTCATAAAACTGTGTATATTCTGTGGCGGATGATGCCATAGATGTGACATTTCTGCTAACAAGCCGCTGTTCCCTGCTTCTCTGTAATTTGTGCCAAATAACAAACTGCACAGCTGCAACTTTCGAAAATGGCAAAGCGGTCAGAGCCAAAACGGAGAGCAGCCGGGCTCTGCAAGAAAACTGTCTACACTCACTAGTTTCAACCGTTTAGACTGACCCCAGAGTGGAAACATTGTTAAAAATATGTCCATTACTTGTGTGTGTGTGTGTGTTACCTGAAGTGTGTGAGGTGTCTCTGGATGTCCATGTCCAGGATGGGGGTCGGTCTGGAGGAGCCCAGAGGAGAGCGGTCTTGGCTCAATAAGTCCTGGAACTCCTTACAGATTTGCCTGATGGACAGAAGGAGGGAGGGAATGAGGGTTTACCATCTGTCTCCAACACAACCGGCACAATTTGTGTCTTTCTGTTTTTTTTTTTCTCCACCTTGCTCCCATCCTCATCATTTTGGACCAACACACACATAAATTCCTCCCAGGAAACAATTGAAGGAAGAACTACATGCAGGAGCGAAGACAAGTTCAATGTCAATCCAGAAACAAGCAAAACACTTTCACAACATGATACCAACAATTCTGCAGTCAAAGTTGCTTTTCAACACTGGACCGAGCTGTCTTTTTGGATTGTATTCAGCGTTCGGGATGATTTTATCGGAAAAATAAAATCAAACTTAGCTGGAAAAGAGTGGGAGCTGTTTCCCCTCAGCACATCCAGTACTCAATGTGCAACAGTGCTGGTAACAATGAACTGTAAATGCAGCCCATTTTGTTATATAAACACAAGCCTGATGGCCCTAAAATTGTGATTACAATATCTTGAAAAAGCAGATGCCCCATGCATGAAAGGTGTGTGTGGTTAGGAGTGGGAGGTTGTCCTAACTCATGCCAACACTTTTCTCCTACTTTGCATGGAGTGAACATTTTGTTCTTTCCTAAAACTTTATTAAATTTTCTCCATTGTCTGACTCTCACATAGTCAATAAAACCACTAGTTTTCTTGTTGTTGAACATGTTGGTCCGAGCACTTTCTATCAAAGAATTACCTCAAGACGCAAGGTTAGTAGTAGGGTGACTATAAAGTGGCCGTTAATGGGGAAATAAAATGTAAAGTGAAAGCAAAATCTGAGGAAAAATTGGTTTTAAAATGATCTAATTTCCTGATCCTGTTGTGACTTCAGAGTTGATCGTGATTTTCACCTGAACCTATAGACTTGTAGACAAACACTAACTTAAATCTGAACCTTTTGACTTTTTTAAAGATGTGAAAAATGTGAGAATAAAACATACTGCATCTTGCTGAGAAGTTACAATTAAGCTCTAAACTGTTTGTGTGTCTGTGCTATTTCATCAGAAGGGTCTCATGCACCGTTCAGGCTACACCTACGAAAAGTAATGCCAAACCACGATCTTTTCCTAAACCTGACTAAGTAGTTTTGTTGTCTAAACCTAACCACGTTGTTTCCTGTGAAGACTGAAGTTTATTTTGAAACGACTGTATGCATGTAACGAGCGGAAATTGATTGTTGCTGGACATTCGTAGGAAAATGAATAAAGTAGGAGGAATAACTTTTAATATATCATACGAACTGTTGTATGAGAATATCTTGATTTGATTCATGTGTGTATGAATTAGTGGTGCAACGTTTCAACAAGCCCACAGTTCGGTTTGTACTTCATTGAACGGTTCGGTTTTGCTTCCCTAGTATGAATATGTGTGTTTGTATTCTTACTTTGTAGCCAGGACCATTTTCTTGCGTGCGCTGGTTTCTTTCGGCTCGCTGTGCTGCCTCGCCAAATGCTCCCCCACCGCCTTACTGGGGAACTCTGTCTCGCAGGTGTAGCCAAAGTCCCTCGCCAGGTGGAGCGCCTCACCTGAGCACCAAACCAGGAAACACACTGATGAAACGAGCGCTAAAAGGATTATGAAATCCTAAAGGTATTACTAAAATATTGTGGCTGTTTTGGACAAAAATTAGTACAATGGTCCCATACCTTCCACCAGGGAGGTGAGCAGTGTGACGTTGGCAGCTTTCCTCCGTCCTGCTGGCAGGTTGAGGCCTAGACGGTCTAATTTCTCACGAAGACACCGGCCTCCGTTCTTAGACTTCGCTCTGTGGAAAAAAGTAAAATAACTTTTTTATAGCACATATTCCACATCATCACACTATGTCATTTTATAAGACACACAAATCTGGATCACATATCATCATTCATCACCCGATCATTTTTCATAGAACCAAAATAATAAAATAATATAATCATCTGGCCTCCTTATTCTACAAAACACTGTGTGCTTAATTAAGTCTTGAAAGTAAAGATGGAAGACTATAGAATTGCTTTGATTTGACAAAGGCATGAAATTAAGCATAAAATCAAAGAGTATGAAATTAAAACATGTCAACTCGTTATATATTAAATATGCTTTCTGTACGCATAGATATGACTGCATGTCCCCTTGAGTTTCCTCTGTCATTGTTTGAGTCTCTTTCTGTGCCCAAAGTGAGACTTTCTATTTTGGAAAACAGAGGAACAATGCTCCCTGTCACTTCTTTATCTTTTTATGTGAAATTTTAAAATCATATGTGCTTACTTCCTATCCGATAAAACTCCCAAAAGATCCTTTTGGGATATTTTGATTGGAATTACTGAGGGGTTTCTATCATTCTGTAACAAACAGAAGAACCTGCACAGTTTCACTTAAGATAAACTTCTGATACACATGTGAAAACACACTTCATGTTCTTGTGTTAGAATAATCTCAGCATTATTGGTGTGATTTATTCTACTCCAAATGAGGATCAACACCTCTATTTGCACATTTTTTTTTACTTTGTTGATGCTTCATCTTGTACGACCAGCCATATTCTCTCTCCTCTTCCTCCCTTCCCTTTCTCTCTCTCTCTCTCTCCACCTCATCAATAATACAGCGCTGGCAACTCTTGCTTTCCTCTGGATCCTCTGATCCTGGCATGCTTTGGCCGGGGTCTCGCCTCCCTCCTGGCTCCCTGGGCATGGCGGCGCGTGCAGCCCCGGCCCCTCGTTCGCCTACAATAGTCTTTGTGGGCGCTACTGTATATCCTCTGTTTCATCTGAGGGCTACAAAGACTCAGGCAGCGCTCTCCAGTGTTCACCAGCCAAATATACACTTAAAAAAATACACTGTTTTTACTTTTAAAATCCCTCTCTGTCACTACTTCAATATTATTTTGTTAGGAAATATACAGGGGAGTGGACAAAATAAAAAACTGCAACAATTTGAGTAATTTTTAAAGAAAAAGAGTCAAAATTCCCTGATTTCAGCTTCTTAAACGTGAATATTTTCTAGTTTCTTTTCTTCTCTATGACAGTAAACTGAATATCTTTGAGTTGTGGACAAAACAAGACATTTGAGGACGTCATCTTGGGCTTTGGGAAACACTGATGCACATTTTTCACCATTTTCTGACATTTTATAGACCAAAGGACTAATCGATTAATTGAGAAAATAATCGACAGATTAATCGACAATGAAAATAATCGTTAGTTGCAGCCCTAGTATGACTTTGTTGTTGATTTATGAGGTTAGATTTTGTATTGTAGCGTTTTTACACCCTTTCTCTAGTACACTTGCATACTTTTATTCTGAAATAACCCTGCTGCTGCAAGATGGACTCAGTTTTTTTGAAATTTTGTGTCCTACATGGCTCAATTTCTTTTTGCCAAACCATCAAAATGTAGACCAGTGGATATATTAGGAGAAACTTGATGTCTAAAAAACTTTTAATGTAGTGACTATAAAATTGTTTCTCAAAGCTGTCAAAAACTCTGCAACAACAAGATGTAATGGTTCTACATGGAGCCAAAATTTACCATGTCAGCAGTATTAAAAGTACAATTCAGTATACTCTCTTGAATCATTGTAGTTACATTTAGATCCATTGTTTTGCACAGTTGTACAGTGAAGTTGCACACGGTCCTGTGTGTGTATGTTGTACTGACCTGCGCAGTATGCCGCCCAGTAGGGAGGCGTTGAGGCACTCTGGTGGGGACAGTCTTCTTTTCACCTCGGCGATGGTGACTTTGTACTTGGAGGTGGAGCTGAGCAGCGACAGTCGGCCCGGTACCGAGCAGAACAGATCTGTAGGATTCACCACGCACGTCCCCCCTGCACACAAACACACAGCGCACTCGTTACAACGATGTTCAGCATGGAGGAGCACAACACGTTCTCGTCACATACTAACGCATTGTCAGACCCCTTGGCGTTACTTTTCGGTCGCAGTAAACATGTGGTTAACGTTGTGATTAAACAAAAACCCTTGCTTAGGTTTAGGCAATAAAACCACTATAGTTAGGTTTAGGAAAAAACAACATGGTTGTGCTTAGAATTACTACATTTGTACAGTGAAAATGTGACTTGACGTTGTTAACACGGGACATAAACGAACAGCAGTACCATACTGAGGACAGTTAAAGGAATAGTTGATCAAAAAATATAAATGGTTGTTGTTGTTGTGTGCTCACTATCAGTTGAGACACTGGTTAAGGTCGTATCATTGTACCTTTCTTTTGTCACACAGAGCACATATTTCGGTTTACACAAATTAAAGATGCAGTGCATTTTGATCTTCGTCACCTTTTGTTGAACTAAGAAAAACAGCCCAGTTTTCCGCTGTTTTTAAATGGTTAAGAAGTGTTTCATGGAGCAGTAAATAACCCCTTCCCGGTCACTTCGGTTTGCTTCGCTGAAGGCTGACATGGAGCTGTGCTGCCAGGATAACTGGCTGTGTGTTATTTGAACACTACTGTGTTTCAACAGGAGTGAATACATAATTGGCAAAGTATTTCTCTAATGATGTTGTGTGTCAACAGACAAACCAGCATGAAGCTGAAATAATGTAGCACAACTGTGGAGATTTCAAACCTTTTGCTACTCTAGGTTGGTAAACGCTTTTGTACTTTGTACCTATTGTACTTCAGTGTACTACTGCAGGGTCTAATGATGAGGTCAAAACATCATTTAACAGGAATGCTGATCCACCATTTGGCACATTTTACTGTTTGTTTTAACAGTGCGCAGATTATAATACAACAAAGCCCCTATATAGACACAAGCTTGCACATTTCATCGTTCATTCACTTTATCATTGGCCTTTTATAAATATTTAATTGCACTATGCCATGACCACCTCTGCTCTTATTTAGTAATACTGATTTAAAAGTATATCAGCATAAAAACAATACGTTAACAACCAAGATCCAGCTCTTGTGGGTGTTCAGTTCCACTGTGTTTGCATTGAAACATACACACACCAAACTTCTGTCAGCGCACTAACTCGGTTGTTTTCAAAGGGGGGTTCGGGGACCCCCAGGGGTCCTCTAGGGGGTTCCAGGGGTCCCCAGCGATAAGGGGAATAGTTTATTTTCACTATAATTCCATCCAAAAGTAACAGAATGACAGGATGACTATTTTAGTTTCATACACTTTCTGTAATAAAACATCTAAAAGCAAAAACCGTAGAAGAAAAAAGATATTGTCAAGTTCTGTAAAGATACTACTACTACTACTACTACTACTACTACTACTACTACTACTACTACTACTACTACTACCACTACTACTACTAATAATAATGATGATAATAATAGGTCTAATGACATCCAGTGTGCTGTGTGAAAACACAGTGCGAAGCCAAAAGCAGTAAAAATTATTACGAGGCCTCCTTTAGTTTGAGGGATACCTTGTTTTGTAATGAATTCTGCACGTAACGAGAGGATGCTGTATTTCTTTTACAAGAGCTGCTGGAGCCTTTTTCTTTATTTTAATAGTGGGTGCTTTCAGGTCTGCGCTGAATGTATCCAATAAAAATCAATTTAGATCTTGAAAAGCCTCAATTCATAGAAAATACATGTACATTTTAGTCCGAAAGGGAACTAATGCATAAAAGTATAAAAGCATCCTCAACCCTGAGGAGGAGGGTGGCGTTAGCTGTGTGCAAACTTTACATGAGGTCTCCCTGGTTCTTATTTGTAAGAATCACACGTATAAGGACATAACAAGTTATGTTAAACAACAGGAAGTCTCTTGTCTTGGTGCAATAATGTGTCAGTGCAGCCAGTATGCCGTAACATCTATTCACAGTGAATGGAAATGTCTTATAACATCAAAATCATTTATCAAACTTAATATTTTTTTCATATTATCTACCTTTCTTTTGTCACACGCAATATGTTAATACACATTTCTGTTTACGCTGCCTCAAATAGTCACTTCCAAACCTTAACACACATTAAGGATGCGGCCTATTTTGATCTTTACACATGAAAACCATGCATCACCAAAATGTCACCTTTTCATGAGCGAAGAAAAACAACCCTGTTTTCAGCTTTGTGACGATACATTTCTCAGATAATCCAATGGATTATTAAATGCTGCATGTATTTTTAAAACATAGGAGAATTCTTTTAACCTATTGAAGAACACGTAATCTTTTAATCTTGACGTTTGAGGACGTCATCTTGGGCTTTGGGAAACACTGATCAACATTTTCTGACAAATAATAGACCAAACAACTAATCGATTAATCCAGAAAATAATCGACAGATTAATCGACGATTAAAATAATCATTAGTTGCAGCCCTAGTATCTTCAATCACGCCTGATATCAATGTTTTTTGCTCATCAGACTCCTTTTCACTGGTTAAATATCACATGTTTTACTATGTACATATATTTATATTTCTGTTTCAGCTCAATATTTGGCTGTAATCTTCCATGAAAACCTTCCTTTAATCACCTTCTACCAACCACCGTGTTGATTTCATTGTGCAAATGTTGTAATAATCGATAGCCCTGTGTGTCTTAACCACATTCTTATTTTATAAGAAGCAGAAGAGCTGCTTTTCATTGCTTCATTAGAACATCTTGATCCAAAATCATCTCTTAAAATCACCATTTTCTGACATTTTATAGACCAAACAACTAATCGATTATTCGAGAAAATAAATCGACAGATTAATCGAAAATAAAAAATAATGGTTATTTGCAGCCCTAGTATCTTCAAGATCAATGTGTTTTGCTCATCAGACTCCTTTCACTGGTTAAATATTTCATATTTTTTACTATGTACATATATTTATATTTCTGTTTCAGCTCAATATTTGGCTGTAATCTTCCATGAAAACCTTCCTTTTAATCACCTTCCACCAAACCACCATGCTGATTTTCATTGTGTATACTTGAGGATGTGTGTGAGTTTGTGATGGTGAAGGCTCTTTCACATTATTAATTGCATCTGATTGAGTGTTGTTGGGATCCTCCTGGAGTATATATCGACTGCTCTCTGAGTATAGGCCTATGATTATTAAACTTTCACTTGAACTTAACGTCCCAAGCAGCTGAAAATGCAAGGTTTCTGTCTGATGTACTGTAGGCTATATTCTATTATTCATCTGCCTCATTATCAAATCTAACAGCATGGGTGTGTCGCTTTTGTTATTAAGGCCGCGCTTGCTGGATATGGTGGAATGGAGAATGGAGGATGCCCATTTAGGCCGAGTATAAGAACAAGGCTGCAGGGGCGAGGATTGGCTGCACACGCCAATCCTTTCTCGGGGCATTATGGACACTTTGTGCCAACGCATATTTGTGCGATCTATTATTCACAATCAGCAGAAAATGTGCTAGTTTCCTCTCATTTATAGCAAAAGAATTTGCACGCTCAGCACCACGGACAGCGTCTTTCATTTCAGCACCTGGACAGCTCCTCGTGCCCGCAGCACTGCCTGTGTGACATCATAATGGTGGTGTGCATGGTAACATAAAGGTGTGCATGGTAACATAAAGGTGTGCATGGTAACATAATGGTGTGCATGGTAACATAAAGGTGTGCATCGTAACATAAAGGTGTGCATGGTAACATAATGGTGTGCATGGTAACATAAAGGTGTGCATGGTATTATAAAGGTGTGCACAGTAACATAATGGTGTGCACGGTAACATAATGGTGTGCACAGTAACATAATGGTGTGCATGGTAACATAAAGGTGTGCATGGTAACATAAAGGTGTGCATGGTAACATAAAGGTGCGCATGGTATCATAAAGGTGTGCATCGTAACATAAAGGTGTGCATGGTATCATAAAGGTGCGCATGGTAACATAATGGTGTGCATGGTAACATAAAGGTGTGCATGGTAACATAAAGGTGTGCATGGTAACAAAGGTGTGCATAAAGGTGTGCATGGTAACAAAGGTGTGCATAAAGGTGTGCATGGTAACATAAAGGTGTGCATAAAGGTGTGCATGGTAACATAAAGGTGTGCTTTGTACCAGAGGCAGCAGTGTGGGGACTTGTGTTTCCACTCAGTGCTGTCAAGAATGGACGCTTGCAGGTTCGAGGGGAATCGATTGATACTATTGGTTAAGCTTGAAGTCCGTCTATATATGTGTGTGACACAAGACCTGTCTGTCAGACTCACGCGCTCTGACAGAGGAGGGGGTGCGCGCGTCTATATGAAAGCCTCGCGCGGGTTCACATCATATTAATTCCCCCCTAAAAATGTTTTGATTCAAAGTAGTTTGTATTTTATGTTGCCAAGGGCAATCGAAAAGAGCTATTGCCGGTGTGGTGTAGTGCAGCAGTCAGTGGAGCAGCGCCGGGCCCAGAGGCGATAACGGTATTTAAGCAACGGAGAGTAGCCTCGGGCTGCGGCGCGAGCGGCGGGCGGGATCACACGCGGAATCAAGCGCTCTTTTACGCGTTTGCCACGAAAATTAAAGAAAAAGAAGACACGGGCCAAATGTCATTCTCCTCATATTTTAACAACAATGTTTAGAGCTCCAGTGGAAAAAAAATGTCTTGACAGGATGGAGAGAGATGGAGAGAGAGAGAGAGAGAGATGGAGAGAGAGATGGAGAGAGAGAGAGAGAGAGAGAGGGAGAGAGAGAGAGAGAGAGATGGAGAGAGAGAGAGAGAGAGAGAGAGAGAGAGTGGAGAGATGGAGAGAGAGAGATGGAGAGATGGAGAGAGAGATGGAGAGAGAGTGGAGAGATGGAGAGAGATGGAGAGAGAGAGAGATGGAGAGATGGAGAGAGAGAGATGGAGAAAGAGAGAGAGGGAGAGATGGAGAAAGAGAGAGAAATTGAGAGAGAGAGATGGAGAGAGAGAGAGAGAGACAGCGAAAGAGAGAGAGAGAGAGATGGAGAGAGATGGAGAGAGAGAGATGGAGAGAGAGAGATGCGCGCTCACGCTCTACAGAGGCGCGCCCTGCCAGACGCGCTTGATGTGCTGCTGTTCTATTATAGAGCTGAAGTGTAAAAAGAGGAGATAAGATAGCAGGGTGATTAAAAACACAGACGACTCCTCCTAAGTAGGATCCGCGTTTTTCTTGAGTGATTTTTCTTTTTGAAAAAGGTTATGTGAATATTCATGCCGCCCAAAGCCGCAGTCAGAAAGAACAACATTAATATGATCTCAGGCTGAATCTCCGGCATTAGCATATCAAAGCGTGCGCCCGAGGCGAGAGAAGCTATCGATACGGGGAGCGCGAGGTAAAGCAAAGATTATTGGTTGTGATGGTTGCAGCGGGCTGAGGCTCAGGGCCAAATACCGAGCACCATTAACCGAAAGTGATAGCGAAGGGATTCCCGCGTCAATCCGAGAGAGAGAAAAGCCCCCAACACCTACACTGTAAAAAAAAAAAAAAAAAAGTAAAATAACGGAAATTTTCCGGCAACAGGGGCGTCAGAAAATGTCTGTTAAAAAACGGAAAAATACTGTCCTTAAAATAAATAAACCCAGTAATTATCTTTATATAATTAGCCTTTATTACTGTAATTTTACAAGAAATATTTTACTTTTAAAGGTCCCATATCGTGCTCATTTTCAGGTTCATACTTGTATTTTGTGTTTCTACTAGAACATGTTTACATGCTGTAATGTTAAAAAAAACTTTTATTTTCCTCATACTGTCAGCCTGAATATACCTGTATTCACTCTCTGTCTGAAACGCTCCGTTTTAGCGCATTTTTACTTAATTGCAAAAGAATTGCGTAGCTAGGCAACAGTGTGGGTCCATGTTTACTTCCTGTCAGCTGATGACATTCACATACACTACAACCAGGAATAAACTGGGACGCATTTAGAATGTTTACGTTTAAAATTGTGTCAAGGGTCTAAATATTATATATTCATGACATCACGAATGGGCAGAAATCCTGACGGCTTGTTTCAAATGCAGAGTTTCTGAATACGGGCTGTGTGTATTTCCCTGTGGATTGAGTGTTATGATACTTTCACAGTATTTATAAAGCACTTAAGCCTGCTTTATAATAAAAAAAAACATGAAAATCTCTCTTTTTTATAATACGGGACCTTTAACATATATTTATTGTTAGAATAGTCATACACCGTAAATTTAAGACCATTTACATATAAATCACAAATGAAACGTGTAATTTTACGTTGCAAAAAGCCCAAATTTAAAAAATCTGTATTTTTACAAGAAATATTTTTAGAATTCCATGAAATCCTTTTCTTCTAACATAAATTAATTGTTAAAATAGAGTCATAAACCTCTAAAAAACAGAATAATTATCTTTAAAAATGATCAAGAAAAGCTTAAATACAGATAATTACGATTGTGATTACAAAACAATACTGTAAATCTAAGACCATTTACATATAAATCACAAATGAAACATGCAATTTTTACATTTTTTTTCTGTCATTTTGAAATACAGACAAAAAATGTAAGATTTCTTGAAAAAAACTGTACTTTTTACAGTGTAGGCAGAGCTGATGAAAAATTAAACCCGAGACACAGCCTTCCTCTCTGGATGGATGGAAAACTACACATATAGGCTAAACTAAAAAAAAAAGCAGGCTTTGATGGAGCTAAAGCACACCCAGACTCAGGAGGAAATTGGCCTCATACAATGTTGAGTTCCCCCTAAAGAGTATAAAAGGCTATATAGGATTAATTCTACTACATCTGATTAAACAACAATTACTGCACTCCAGAAACATCATTATTCCTGTGATATGGTTTCACATTACAGCACACAGATAAATACATACAAGAATAATAATAATAAAATGAAATTGCCCAGAAGCAATCAAATCAAATTACATCCTAGATTGCCCCTTTAGTTTCAAGCATTTTCTTATATATGAACGATTTTTTTTCTGTTTTCTATTAGAGCATAATGTCAAAGTTTTTCTTCTCTTTTATTGTAAAATTTATGGACATTAATTAACCATCAGAAAACATTCTCCTCTGAAATAAATCTTATACATAGACGTGAAACTAAGACCATATAATGAATGCAATATCAGAATAAAGATTTAATTTATTTAATGATGATAGCAGCACTGTTGTTGATCTACAGTGCTCCATACATTAAATGTTTCTTTAGGCAATTCCATCACAATATTTGATTTTTACTACATGATTATCGCGGCCAAAATAATTCCTGATAACGATATTATCGCATATAGAATATTGGAAAAAAAACAAAAAAAGTTATTCAGTCAAATTCATCTTTAACTTTGTTTGTTGTGTCTCTTTTTTTTTTTTTTTACCATAGCTGTACATATAAAATGATTTAAGAGGATTATTTAGCCTATACACATATTATCATATGTGCATTATTTACATTTTTAAATATGACGGTTATCATCAATAACGGTATATCGCGACACTATGTGCTTATATGTCCTGTAAATCCTATAGATCAGTTTGGTTCACAGTAAATGTGACTTGTTGTTATGCGTTTAATTCAGAATGATTTTTTTTTTGATTTCATTTAAAGTTTTTCTTTTCTTTTATTGCTATGGAAGCTCCTGTGTGTCTGAAATAAAGTTTGAATTGAATTAATTAATTTACTATATAGACATTATAGACCTTTAATTTAATTTGTAGGCAATTCATTTGTTAAATTAAGCCTCGCAGCTTTACACTATTATTTTAAGAGTCTGCAAAATTGTGCTTTTATAGAGGCTACTAAAAAGAAAAAAAGAAAAGTTGGAGCATAAATAACAGCTATATCTTGAACTAGTATCAGTGTTTATTTCTATTCTATTACAGGTGGGAAATAAGATCATAGACAGCACTGTTTGGGGGATTATGATGAATTTATGATCTTAAAATAAGCATGCATATTACATTAAAATACTGTGTTTATTTAATGAAAACAACAGAGAGCCTGCAGGTTTGACTTCAAACATGTAGTGTCAGACAGGTTATAATATGTCAGTATATAGCAGGTCTACACTATCAAATCAGTGTTAATATTAATGCATGACTTTGTTGACATTTTAATTTCCTGGAAAAGACTCAGTGAGTGGTAAAAGACCCTGCAGGTGTTGAGTGACAGTCCATTTCATAGTGGAGCTGCAGACGCACCGTCTACAGCAGCGTGTTAGTGTTTAAGGAGACCGGGACACATGTTGACAGCAGACAAGAGACACGAGCGTTCCGCCTGTTTGTCTGTCTGTCTGCTCGCATGTCTCAGTCGTGAGAACATGTTCCCGGCCTCCTCCGGTTCAACAACAATAGAGAGAAGAAGAAGAAGCTCTTACCTCTCCGGATGACGCCCCCTTGGCCGTTCAGCACGAGCCCACACTGCGCTTCCACGGAGCCCTGCGGAGACACGCGCTCATTAGCACGAGCACAGTGCAGGTGAAATCACTTCACCTGGATTGTTTTACACTGCTGGAGCTGCAGTTTACCCAGCTGTCAGAATACAGGAACACCTGGAATTAATCATGTTGCTTTCCATTATTTTTGATGCTTTTATGGAAACCCATTAACCATTATATACACAAAACATTCTCCTCTGAAATAAATATTACATATAGAAATGAAATAAGACCATAAAATGAATGCAACATCAGAATAAAGAAACTAAACATACATTCAATGATACATTGTGTTACTAAATGTTTCTTACCATCACAATATTACATTTCTACTACACGGTTATCGTGGCCAAAATAATTAACGATAACGATATTATCGCGATATATAAAATTTGAAAAAATAATAATAATGCTATCAGTCAGATTCATCTTTAACTTTGCACGTTTTGTCTCTTTTTTTGGGAAAATTAATTGCGATCAAAATATAGGGAGGTGGAGAAAGAGTCTGTAACCGTAACTGTGTATATATATAAAAATGATTTAAGAGGTGCTGGATTATTTAGTTGACACAATATTATGCATCATTAACATTTTTAAATATGACGGTTATGGTCAATACCGGTATATCGCTACACCCCATATGTGCATATATATATATGTCCTGTAAATCAGCGATTCCTTACCATTTTGTTCACAGTCATTTTGACTTTTTGTCATACGTTTAATTCAGAATGATTAATTTACCCCACTCATGTTGCTTAACCAGAATATTTATAGGATTAGAGAATATTTAAGATTACTTTTAGAAATTATTATTATTTAGAAGCCTTAAGGCATGCATTAAAGTCAGCATTTTGCAAGAAAACACCATAAAAAATATATATTTTTGTGTAACAGAATTGATTATTTTGTACACAATTTATCATCTTATGACCCATCAGATGTATCTACCACTCCATATAGATCATGTATAGGTTATACCATAAAGTTTGTCAATAAGAGCTTAAACAGTTTTATTATAGCTTCTGAACATTGGACTCTGTTGTGCGCCCTTTGAAACCAATATTCTAGTGGTGGAAGCCTTTTTTGTTAGAAAGTGTGCGTCACTTAGCAGCAGGCTTTTGAGTACAATTGAGGGCACACATGCAGTGAAATAATAATAAAGGATGCAGCTCACGGCTCACCCAGAAACGAGCTTAATTTGAAAGGCTTCAGGCTAAGATAAGCGAGGACAGCACAACTCATCCAGACTGAGAAATGAGCACAAGTGTCCAAGTGTTCGTTGCAGCCACCAACCAACCTGTTGGGGATCATGCACACACAACAAGCAGCCTACACTGTAAACAATTGCTGTTAATTTACAGCAGGATTTCAACAGTATTAACCTGTTATTGCTAAAAACAGTGCTTTACTGTTATTACAAAAGAAAAGTTTTTTAACTGAACTATAATGCATTCTTAAAAAACAGCACTTTACTGCTGATCAGCTGTCTAAAGTATCATCAGTAACAGTTTCATGCAGTATTTTTTTTAATTCTGGGACCTGATCTGCACATGTGAGGCTTGTACATTGTACATGATTGGAAAATCAGTGAATTAGCTCTGTTCCTCACTCACATGTTGTTATGGTTTGCATTCTGTGCTTGTAGCCAGCTATAGACAGACATTTTGGGAAAAGTGTCAACAAGTCTATTATAGACTTTTTCCTAACAAGTGCCTTTAATTGTATTTAGTGTGACTATTCCTATGTCTGTAACCTGCTAAGTCTATTCATCTAAGCAAAAAATAATGTTTATTAAAATGTATGTAAAAAATACAACCTAAATAGTGCATTAAAACAAATCATTAAGATAAAAGAAAGGTGAAAAACAGCCATATAATGTATCTTTAAACAGTATATTAATTGTAAAATACTGTGTAATTAAAAAAAACAAAAAAAAAACAGTATTTTTCATTAACAGTACAAAGCTGTAAATTTCAGCGACAGTATAATAATGTTAATTTTACAGTAACATAAAGGCAACCCTGCTGCCAGTTCTTTACTGTTATTTTACTGGGAAATTCTTAACAGTGTATATATATGGGACCTGTATGTATGTATGTATGGAGACCTGTTACCGACGCCATTTTGGTCAGATCACACCATGCTTATCAACAATGTCATCAAAAAAAGGAGAACACGCGCTTTTTATTCAGAAAAACACTTAATCCCTCGTGCGCGCCTCGAGGCCTGGCCCACGCAGACCGTCTGATTAGAATAAAGTGGGAGAAAAGGAGCGTGTTGTAGTTCTTTCTTTAACCAGCTCCTGCTCTGTTTCTTTTCTTCTATTGCGAAGCTAAAGTGATTATAAAATCAATATACAAAACGCAGAGGTCTTGCATGAATTAGCTTAGTGACGGGAGAAAAGGTGTGGCAGCTGCTTTTGTTCAGCATGAAAATCTCTTTAACGCGCTAAAAAGATGCGACCGAGGCTGCACGAGACCATATGCGCATCTGTTCACGTTTCATACATCCGCAGCCTCGCGCAGAGCCGCATGCAGGTTCACGAGCCGGTTCTTTCTTTTTTACTCAATAAAAGGGTCAAACCTGCATGCGCTCTCTTTTCAAGTGTCAGCAGCTTAAGATAAATATAGTATTTGCTTGTAACAATGATCAACCCGTGAGCCTATATAGGTTTGGAAAATAAAATATGGTCAAATAAAGGCAACATGAGCCTATAGGTTTGAAAGGTAGAATAATATACAAAATAAATTAAAATAAAGGCAACACGAGCCTATAACCTAGGTTTGAAAAGTAAAATAAAATAAAATAAAATAAAAAAATAAATAAAATGAAATAAAGGCAACACGAGCCTATAACCTAGTTTTGAAAAGTAAAATAAAATAAAATAAAATAAAATAAAGGCAAAATGAGCTTATAGCCTAGGTTTGAAAAGTAAAATAAAATAAAATATGAAATGAAAATAATATAAAATAAAGGCAACTTGAGCCCGTAGCATAGGTTTGAAAAGTAAAATAAAAATAAAAAATTAAATTAAATTAAATAAAGGCAACATGTGCCTATAGGTTTGTTCAGTAAATAATGAGTCTGAGAACATGAGCCTACATTTGAAATATAAAATAAAAATAAAATAAAGGCAACATGAATTAATTACGCTATTAGTTTTAGACTACTGTAATTTAACAACAAATGTTACGTAGAATTAATTACATATTGTTGTCATTATCACGGAATTCCACACAAAAATCGTATAAAAAGAGCAATAATAATAAAACAAAATCACGTAGGCACAATTATAATTCCCTTAAACTTGTTGCAATATTTAGGGACAATTCACGTTATTTTTTAATTTAATACACATCATCATCCTCAGGCTATATAGGCTGCTGCCACACCCTTCAAATAAAATAAAGTAAATTAATTAAAATAAAACTGAATTATAAAATATAATAAAAAGCATATTATTTGTGGTCAATAAAATAATATTGTTATTATTATTGATGCTATTTAAATATAGTGTAAACATTAGGATAGCTGTAATGACTTAAAGAAATGTCAATAAAAGCGACTCTTTTTATCGAGCTGAGTGGAGTTGGTAAATAGTTAACGTGACTGAAATGATGTGGTCGCTGTGTTAAATAGTGTTTAACCACGAGACGCAGTTTTTAAAGCAGCTCAGATGTCGCTGCATAAGTAACAAAGTTGATTGACGTTAAGTCGTTAATTGGATAAACTACGGTGCTTTATGGTGCTCGAGCCGGCCATTGTGCTCTGAACCCCCGATCCGTTAATCCGCCCTTTACCGGAGAATAGAGCAACCAGCGGCTTTTCTTTGCTCTAGCAGACAGCCGGACACACACACACACACACACACACACACACACACGCACACACACAAGCACCGTGCGAATCCATCCTGTTTTCATCTCGACCATTTCTTTACATCGAAAAAAGAATTATGTAAAAATATGTGTCACGTGTGTTTCTGGAGCAAAATAAAAGGGTGGATTTCACAATAGGATTGTATATAGACTGCCAGTCAATTAACCTTTAGAAATAGGCCTGCTGCCTTTCACAGAGCTGCTGCTGCACCGGCTGGACTTGACATTTACTGCAGCCCTGTTGTGTGTACAGTCACGTTTGTTTTTTTGGCATCAAAATTATCTCAAGATGATATCCAATATTATATATTATACTCCAAAGTAGGACAGAGTCAGTGGCTGTGGGCTGTGATAACCTTATAATGTGGTATTGTCAGTGTCATATAGACAGCAGACAGATGAAGCAGAGCATCTCTGCAATATTAATACACTGAATGTGAATATCTGTGCAATATATCCTTGATGCAATATACACCTCAAGTGCAACTTTGTTTACATTTTATTTATTACATCTACCCTACCTATTTTACAAGTGCAATTACCTCTGTTTACATTACATCTATTTTTTTATATTTTATACTTCTAGTGTAACACTTCTGTTTACATTTTATTTATTACATCTACTCTACCTATTTTACAAGTGCAATTACCTCTGTTTATATTACATCTATTTTTTATATTTTATACTTCTAGTGTTCTGTTTATATTTATTTATTACATCTACTTTACCTGTTTTATTTACTTTATATAACTGTGTGTGTTTTACCTGTTATATGTTTTATCTGCCTGGTTTAGTCTTGTCAAGTATTTGTTTTAAAGCACTGACCAGAAGTGGCAAATGTGATAATCGTTGTATTTAATACAATGACAATAAAGCTTTCTATTCTATTCTATTCTAAGCAGACAGGCAGACAGACAGACATCTGGCGCTGTCTTTCTGTTCAATATTTTGGAAATGTTGCTGGTACAATAGAGGAGTAAGAAGGGGGGGTTCAATAGTAGGCCAGTGGGGCAGATACTGGGTCTGTATTATTATTATTATGGAGTAGTGTTAATAAAGCAGAAAGAAGCCAAAGGGAAGGAAATAAAGGTGGTATAATAAGGTCTCATAGGCCCTGAGGTGATGGAGACTTGTGCGTAAAAAGTGATGGAGACTGTGCGTAAAAGAGTGATGGAGACCTGTGCGTAAAGAGTGATGGAGACGTGTGTGTAAAGAGTGATGGAGACGTAAAGAGTGATGGAGACGTGTGTGTAAAGAGTGATGGAGACGTAAAGAGTGATGGACACGTAAAGAGTGATGGAGACTGTGCGTAAAGAGTGATATAGACGTGTGCTTAAAGAGTGATATAGACGTGTGCGTAAAGAGTGATGGAGACGTGTGCGTAAAGAGTGATGGAGACGTAAAGAGTGATGGAGACTGTGCGTAAAGAGTGATGGAGACGTAAAGAGTGATATAGACTTGTGTGTAAAGAGTGATGGAGACGTGTCCGTAAAGAGTGATGGAGACGTAAAGAGTGATGGAGACTGTGCCTAAAGAGTGATGGAGACTGTGCGTAAAGATTGATGGAGACGTAAAGAGTGATATAGACGTGTGCGTAAAGAGTGATATAGACGTGTGCGTAAAGAGTGATGGAGACGTAAAGAGTGATGGATACGTAAAGAGTGATGGAGATGTGTGCGTAAAGAGTGATGGAGACGTAAAGAGTGATGGAGACTGTGCCTACAGAGTGATGGAGACGTGTGCGTAAAGAGTGATGGAGACTGTGCGTAAAGAGTGATGGAGACGTGTGCGTAAAGAGTGATGGAGACTTAAAGAGTGATGGAGACGTGTGCGTAAAGAGTGATGGAGACGTAAAGAGTGATGGAGACTGTGCCTACAGAGTGATGGAGACGTGTGCGTAAAGAGTGATGGAGAATGTGCGTAAAGAGTGATGGAGACTGTGCGTAAAGACTGT
>CAKAKR010058753.1:0-34884 GCA_916700685.1 Adelosebastes latens
AATAGTCTTATTTAAAAAGAAAAGAAACAAAGATGCACTGTTGTTTAGTCTATTGTATTTTCCTACAGTGATAGAGTATACTTTTTTATGTGCTGTACAGACCACAGTGTGCACAAGAATGCACATTTACTTGCTTGTATTACAGATGAAATGACTGTGTAATCATTGTCATATTTGATAAATCGTAGAGCAATATGAAAATGTATAATTTCTGTCCAAATAAGGCAGTTGATTACAGATAGGCCATAAATACAACTTTCTCAATGTACGTGGGCGGATTGAAAAATGTGCACACTTTTGACAAGTGCGACTTCTGTGTGTGTGGCTAACATTAATTCTGCAGGACTGTCGTTACCAGCTTATCGCCATCTGCACGAGTATGACTAAAGTGTGTGACTCATCGAGTCTGTACACGGCACAAACATCCCTCACAATGTGACACCTGTTGCCTTTCTAATTCCTGACTGATTTTTCATTTGATGTTACTCCGTCAGTGTGTATGTACATATATACATGTATGTGGAGCTGTGACCAGCAGAGGAAGCACATGTATAGCCTCTACTTTAACTTAAGCTTTATGATCATAGACCTCTCTGTACTGAGAACCTGCTTTGTAACATAAGTGCATCCAATTATTTATGTGTAATTTGCCTTTGGAAAAATACCCAAATGAAGTAAATAAAGATTGTGTTTGGTCTACATGCGGGAGTATTTTATTGTTTTGGAGAAATACATTTCATATCGCCAACTCTAATTAATTAAATTGAAAGTATTAAGCGCTATAATTCTAAGACAGATAGATGATGACATTTATTTATGTATGTAGAGCTGAAACAACTGAACTGAGTGAACTCAGCCTTCGTTGATTCAATAATAGTCACTAATCCAATTCAAGCATTAATGCTCACGATGTATTACAGTATGGAGACGTACATTCCCAGTGTCGTCGGACTGATCCTTGGGTGTGTCTGGTGAAAAGGGAGGCGTTCACTCTAATTAAATCAATCATTTGGAGATCACATCCACCCATAGAATGACAAAAAATAAATAAAATCACTGTAAAACCCATGAACAGATGAATCGAACACATAATTTAAACAGCAATAAACAAGCAAAAAGATGTCCACCGTCTGTGAATTTGATTATTACGCTCTTATGAGCTTTGGTCTCTGTTTCTATTTACTTCACTACTATTTTTGATTTTGTAAAGATTTGTTTAATTAAAAACAGATGATGTTTAATTTACAGTGCAATTGCAATATGTTAGATACACAAAGTTTTCCATTTGTGCATGAAAAAATGTATCGAAAAGAACTGAAAAATACACGTGTGTACAGATTAGGGCTGTCAAAATTAATGCAATAACGCGTTGACGCAAATTCATTTTAACGCCACTAATTTCTTTAACGAATCTTGTAATTTTTAGGTTGTAGCGGCCTCATTGGTCCCAACCATGTCATACTAACTAGCTTGTTGAGAAGGAGGCTAGATAACACTCCAAACGGCATGGCCATTTTCAAAGGGGTCCCTTGACCTCTGAGCTCAAGATATGTGAATGAAAATGGGTTCTATGGGTACCCACGAGTCTCCCCTTTACAGACATGCCCACTTTATGATAATCACATGCATTTGGGGCAAGTCATAGTCAAGTCAGCACACTGACACACTCCCATGTTGATAAGAGTATTAAGTACTTGACAAATCTCCCTTTAAGGTACATTTTGAACAGATCAAAAATGTGTGATTAATTTACCTTTAATCGTGATTAACTATGGACCATCATGCGATTAATCACAATTAAATATTTCAATTGATTGACAGCTCTTATAATAATATATCAGTTACAGGGGAGTGGGTACTTTAACTTCTAATACTTTAAGTACATTCTGCTGATAATAATTACGTTTACCCAAGTCAGATTTTGATTGCAGGACTTTTAATTTTCAAGAGTATTTTTGTATTATTGAATTGGTACTTTCACTAAAATAAAGGATCTGAGTACTTCTTCTACTACTGGAGATAATAAATGACTCATTGTGAATCATCTGAATATTTGTCAATATGAAAACAATTTCCCTCATGGTGTGTCTCTGCCTGTCCCTCTCTGAATCATTCATACACTGCTTGTGTGTGCAGTGGTGAGCGTACTGAAAGAAATAATTGCTTTTTGATTGACGTCAGTCTGTCATTTCCACCATGCAATGTGTTGCGTGATTTTATTCATAGGCTTTAGGTTCCAGAAAGGAAATTGAAATATCCTGTGTGATGAGATGAGGAGATGTATTGTTTGTGCCTCAGAGGTGTGCAGAGGCTTGACGGAAAATAAGGAGACTGGTCTAGTTTGTAGATATGGCCCTGCATTGTCATACACTTCACTTTCTTTCACCAGTTTTCTAAACAGTTCTCATTCAATGTATTTTTCCATCACATCCCCTCGGGTCTCTTTCTGTTGGACTCGCAGTAACTTAGTAAGTCTAATATACTCATATACGCATGTGATGATTTCATTAGAACCTCCTAGAGGCGTGAATAATGTTAAAAGATACTCTTAGTTTTTTCTTTTTTAACATACTGCCCCTTCAGGGCATCCACAGACACCAAGACTCATGTTACAATCAGCCCCCGTCACGTGACTCATGACACTCCAGGGTCTCTATATAAATAACTTCATCCATTTAGTAGTGCTGCCAAACTCCTGAACTGCTGCAAGAAGATACAAGTGGTAAAGGTTCACATGAGACTTAGCTCTTCAGTTTGGTGAGTAGACAGTTTATGAGTTTGTTATTGTTTATATATTGTTTGTTTAGTTTTATATTAACTCAATAATTTTATGTTGACTTTCGGAAACTTTTTGTAAACAATTGAAAAATACAAAATGTACAGAAATGCCAAATTAAAAGATAAGTACAAAAGTTCAAAATAAAATGAACAGCATATTTTCAGAAGAATGCGATGTTGTTTATTAAAGTATCCTGATGCAAACTTAAGAATATAATTTAAAGTTAGAAAAATGCAATAAACCGTAAACTGTATGCACTGAATGTCATTTGCAAAATCTCCTAGCAGAGTGAAGCATTGGTTACTACTTTTTTTGCGTTATTTCCATTGACCATGCCTTAGGGTTAAGGTATAGTAAGTTCACTTTTTTGCCCTACCTAAATGAGGCCTGTGGTGAAATTTAATCTTCAGTTACAAATGAAAAGGTTGAAAAAAAATGTTTTTGTCCATATCATCATAGTTGTGGGTGTATATAGGACACTACAAATGTTTTTTTCAAAGTTTTTCATCAATTTGCAATCACTTGTGCAGCAATGCTCCACTCACTGGGAGCCTATCCTTGTGCAAAAAGCATATTAAGACAATTACAAAGACAGCCTTTTATCACCGGAAGCATATAGCAAGAATTAGAGGACTGATGTCTCAGCAGGATTTGGAAAAACTAGTCCATGCATTTATCTGCAGCCGACTTGACTACTGTAACGGCGTCTTTACTGGTCTTCCTAAAAAATGAATCAGACAGCTGCAGCTGATTCAGAACCTGCTGCTGCTAGAGTCCTCACTAGGACCAAGAAAGTGGATCATATCAGTCCAGTTCTGAGGTCTCTACACTGGCTCCCTGTCTCTCAGAGAATTGATTTCAAAATACTGCTGCTGGTTTAGATAGCACTAAATGGTTTAGGGGCCAAAATACATTTCTGATCTTCTGCTATGTTATGAACCATTCAGACCTCTCAGGTTCATCTGGATCAGGTCTGCTTAGTGTCCCCAGAGTCACAACTAAACATGCAGAAGCAGCGTTCAGTTTTTATGCACCAAATATTTGGAACAAGCTCCAAGAAACCTGCAGGACCAACTCCAACTCTGAGTTCTTTTAAATCAAAGCTTAAACTTTCCTGTTTGCTGTTGCCTTTTATTAAACCAGATAATGATCTTATACTGCACTAGAGCTTTTACTCTTGTGTGTTATATTCTATTCTGGCTTCTATCCTAGCTTTTATTTTTAGCTTGTTTTTATTTTCCAATATTTTATGTTTTTATAACTGTTTTAATTATGTCCTAATGTTCTTTTGCACTTTGTCGCAATGTTCTTGAATGTTTATGTGAAGCACTTTGAATTGCCCTGTTGCTGAAATGTGCTCTACAAATAAAGCTGCCTTGCCTTGCCTAAAGCGTGCGTAAAGCGTGCTTAAAGGTGGAAAAAAAATCCTCATATTTATGGATGCACTTCTATATCTTTTCTAGTTTCTCCACGTTGACTGCACTGAAAAAAATGGATCACCTGGAAAACTCCACACCGTCACCCAAACAACAACTCTTCCTGCACACACCGAGCACCGCGCACTCCCAAGCGGACCAAAGCGACGGGAAAGCGTACCAGTACATACTAATAGTCATGTCTTTCTACGGAATCTTCCTCTGTGGTATAATGCTGGGCTACTTCCGCTCCAAAAGGAGAGAGAAGAGGAGGACCAACATCTTCACGCGCCTCGTGCACGAGGAAGCGCAACGGGAGTGGGGCTCGCTGCCCAAGAAACACAGCCTGACCTTTCCCGCCGCTGTCTCGGAGCTACGCTCGGTGCACGTGTCCCTGCCTTTCTGCGGTGCCCACGTGAACCACTTTGGACACCTCCACTACGAGGGCGCGCTGCCATCTCCGCTGGCGTGCACGCTGTGCGCGGAGCAGAGCAGCATCAGCTCGCTGTGCTCCTCCGCGGACACGCACTTCGCCATAGAGGAGGAGTCGGACAGCGGCACGGCGGAGGGGTCGGAGGAGACCGGGAAGGGAGGGTCCGAGAACAGCGCGGATAATTCAGGCTGAACTCTGCCCAGGAAAGACTCTGTGTGTGTGTTACCCTCCAAGGCCATAAAAGAGGAGAAACATCACCTGGAGAGAAAACCAGGAGGTTCTTGGGAATCTTCATATCACTGAGGCCCAAACAGTCCAACTTAAAAACCATAAAAACTCCCCAAACCAGCATAAAAGAGGAGAAACATCACCTGGAGAGAAAACCAGGAGGTGAAACATCACCTGGAGAGAAAACCAGGAGGTTCTCGGGAATCTTCATATCACAGAGGCCCAAACAGTCCAACTTCCAGTGAGGCTTAAATCATCTGAGTGCCATAAAAACTCCCCAAACCAGCATGATATGATCTCCATAACAGGGCTGGAACAAGTCAAACAAGACTATGTGGCCTATGTGATCTGTATTAGACCATAGTCAGTGAATGCTGACAGTTTAGAGGGAGCAGAATATTTGTTGTTTGACATTTTTTGTATGATCTCTGCTGCAAATTTAGGAGAAGTAAGAACAAATTCAGACTCTGACTTCTTTAGAAATCATTTTAAATGACGTTATATGTTAGTTATATGTAGGCGTAATCTATAGACAGTGATGTAATATTAAATTAAATTCTATACAGCTTTATTTATCCCTGCAAGGGCAGATGTATGCAGCAGCACCACCCAAGTCAACATATTTGCTGGAATCATTAATAAATAAATATAAATATGCAAATAAATGACACAATAAGGTATTAAAAAGAAACACTATTTACTATTATACTATGTCATTGTATAACTATGACTGGCCTCATTCGGTGGTGACCCCTCCCTGCTGCATGGAGCCCCCTCCTGACGCCACACTGAGAAGCAGCTCAGTGCTCCGGGCTGATGACTCACCCTGCAGGGGGCTGAGTGAGAGACTGGCTTTTTTTTTTTTTTTTTTGGGGCTATTCGGACTGAACTTGACTTACTCTTGCCGACACGGTCTCGAGTATTGAAACATACCTGGAACCCACTTGAAAGAAACTAAAAATGTATTTGTTGTAGCTTCATGATCGACACTGTTGTTCACACACACGGTCAATGATGTAGGTTTACTTGATGAAAGCAATGCACTGTACATATTGGTTGTGTTTTCTCACTTCATAAGGCTTCAAGAGTCTTTGTAGTGTTTCAGAAATAATAATAAATGCTTATGAATTAACACAAGCCTTATTTTTTTGTAATTTTTACTATGATGTTTCACCAGTGGAGGGCACTCTTGTGGTGCTCTTTGATTGTGGTTTCTTTTAACAAATAAGAAAGATGAAAAGGAGATGAAGCAACGGGAAGTGTGACTCTATTATTATCATGTTATTTTTAGAGATAGCCTACATTAGATCATTAGAATAATGCAGAATAGGGCAGATAATTACTCAATCAGTACCACAAAAGCACCATCTTTTTTAGCTCATATCCTCAGTTAAACATGTCTCTGACCCTCTATTTCTTACACAGCAGACTGTGTCCCAATTATCCAGTTTAAAACTGACAATGCTCAAACTTCTGACGGCAATTAAAGAGCCTGAAACAGAATGAAGTCTTATTTTATTTTTTATTTATTAGTATTATTTTGTAGGTGTGGTGGTTTATAATCATGCAAAAGACGCCCTAAGGGAGATTGTGGACTCCATTCAAACATCCACCAGACTGTATTAGCTCATGTTGAATGACATAGAAGTCACTTTTCTCTCCTCTTTCAATGAACAGTTTCCTTGCCTGAAGACAAAAACAAAAAAAAAGGGAAAGATGCCAGGATTCAGCTTCAGGTTTTCTTTTGTGTGTTCTCTGTGCTGCGTCACTCAGCCCTACACACACACACACACATTCACACACAAACACAGGCTATCAGCAGCGCTGCAGGCTCTCAGTCCCACAACTCACTGCAATGACGGCTCGCCACACCAACAACAACAATGGCCGGAGGGAATACACACATAGATTTGATGACGTACATGTATTGACAGCGTAATAGCCTTTATAGGCCCGAAGGCGTCTCCAGCGGCCTGTGTGTTGCATGCGTGTGTGTGTGAATGGATTTCGATCTTTCTCCTCTTCCATTAAGGCATTTTTTATTTAGCACCATTGTAGATACATGGTTGTGAGCTGAAAGGACTCGGAGCATCATTAGGTGCAACAGCTGGCAGGAAATTAAGCATTTTGTTTGAGGGTTTTTACTTCAAAAATCGTTATCCTTATTTAACTTAGGTCAGTGTGATCCATACTCAGAATTTCACATTTTAAAGAGGAGTTTAGGAGGAGTTAGCCTCAATTTCATCCCTGGATTTAAGACATTTCTCTTAACAAGAGAGGCTTAGTATACTGTGTCTATAAAATATACAGTATTGAAGGTTTTTGTGTTTTATTGTCATTGAACATTGAATCAAAGTAGATTTAATGTCGCTTTTTTAGACACAGAACCGAAAAAACCCCTCTAATGTCAAAGTGGAAACACATCTCTGCACAGTGATGTAACTTAATTACAAATATAAACTACAAAATACTTGTATGCATTGACTTCACGCCCTATAGCTCAGGCTCAGTGTGGATAGGTCTCTATTTCCTCTCATTCTAGCGCCGTGACTCCATTGATGGAAATGTCTGTCTGTTGTCAGTTGGTTGGTCCAACGCTTTGGTCTAGACTGAAACACGTCAACATCCACCTCCATGAACGGATGAATCCTAATGGCTTTGGTGATCCCCTGACTTTTCATCTGGCGCCACCATGAGGTTCACATTTGAGGTTTTTAGTGAAAAATCTCAACAACTATTGGATGGATTGGCATTAAATTTGGTTTGTCATCCAGCGCCGTTATCAGGTCAACATTTAAATCTGTCCAATACTTTGGTTTATCGGGGCGCTGAGTCCTTACCACAGCGGCCTGGGGTTCGAATCTGACCTGCGGCCCTTTGCTGCATGTCATTCCCTCTCTCTCCCCCTTTCATAACTATCTCTGTCTCTCTCCATCAGAGGCATAAATGGTTTGGTTTGTACCCAAATATCTGCAAAACTAATGGCATTCTCTTCAGCTTCAGCTGTACTTTGTGTTTAGCAATAATTTGCTAATATTAGCATGTTAACCCAAAGATGGCCAAAGCACCACTGTGCCTCAGTACAGCCTCACAGAGCTGCTGGCTGGAGACTCTTAGTCTTTGTCAGATTTACAGCTGTGCCACACTCTTTCCATTTCTTCATGATGGATTTCATTATACTCCGAGGGATGTTTAGTGACTTGGAAATATTCTTGTCCTTGTTCTTGTTTTCTTTGTCTTGTCCACAATACTGACTCACCAGAGGTCAGACCTTCCAGATACTGGTGTATCTATACTATAATCAACTGACAGTTCATCTCCATTTAACTAATCATGTGACTTCTGAACCAACTGGCTGAAAATGTGTTGATATAGGTGTGTGCTATTAAAGGAGGCGACATGTATTTTGCACTATTATATTTGGAATTCATCTAGAGATTTGTTTTCACTTTGACATCTATTTCTGTTGATCAGTCTAAAAAAAGCCACATGAAACCTACTTTGATTCATAAAAATGTGAAAGTGTGAACTGCTGTGAAAGGAAGAGCTAAAGAGAGAGACAGAAGCATTTCTGTATCTCTCCATCTCTGTCTTCCGATCTTCAGGACAGCTGGACACAGACTTGTTGAAGCATTTTAAATCTTATTTCCTTCACAACATAAACACCCCACTGTATAATTCATGTACAACAACCACACAGTGAACCATTCATTTATTATCAACAAGGAAGATGAGGGGGATGCACTGCTGTGTCTCTTGCAAGGTAAACTAAGTGCAAGCTGCCTCGTCCTCTTTCATGGTGCAACAACAGCTGTGTGCGTGTCATGTAGAGATAACAGAAAGAAAGGCAGTTTTTCTCAGGAGAAAGAACGAGTAAGCATGGTGAGAATAAGAAGCAGATGTGATGAATGGAGTGTCTTCTGCACCGTGAGGCAGGATGTTTGTCATTAATGTCCCCCTGTGGGACTCGGTGGTGAGGACTGTGTCCTGCCTCAGGCCTCACACATACACGCCATTAATGAAACTGGAAATGAGTCACTTCAAACCCACCAGTGGCGGACTCAGGCTGTCTGAGGGGCAGGGGCGATAAAAATGAAAAGGGCACCAGCTGCATGCGGTGGGGCACCAGCACGCAGAAGGTTTTCTAGCATGGTATCGTTACCGTCAGGTGGCTGTGTGTCTGGCCTCTCCGGTCCAGCTTCTCGCTGCGAGGTCGCAGGTTTCCACCCTGCGCTGCTCCGCCACGCACACCGGCTGTGACCGCTCCGTCCTCCGCACGGCGATGGCCTCATTAACGTTATATAACGTTCATAACAACTTAACGTTCCCTTATAGCACTGGGTTTAAATCTGAAATAATGCCAAATATGCGCTTTTGCTTTGCTTTTTTCGCTTCACATCATCTTGTCTGTCAACTCTCTCTACTCTGAGCTGAGACTCCGTATGGAGCTGGTGCATTCACGGTCAGTTTGTAGCGTCCGTTGTCTGACTATGTATTGATAACACGGCGCTGATATGCCAAAATGAACTAAATGGGTTTTATTTCTGTAAAAAAAGCAAAACAACGGTGGGAGCGGTGGGTACGTAATTTAATCGGTGTATGCTCGACCACCGTGTAACACCAATAACACCGACTACCGCGACAAAAATACTTCCTAAATCCAGTAATGAGTTGGCATTTTAGCATTTCCGGTTCCCTCGTCTGGAAGTCAATGAGTTTTTAGTTAGATGCCTGAAAAAAGGTCTGTGGTTAACACAAGCTGAAGAGATTTTAACAGTTTGTTGTACGACATTAAATACATCAATAAATATCCCACTCGTGAATTTTGAAGCCTAAAAAGGCGGTTGCTAACAAGTGGCTAAATGTGACTACTAAACGTCATCACGTCGACTCGTCCTCCTTTACAGCCTCGTTGTGTATACTTGCGCTCATGCTACTGTGGTATAGTTTGTTTATAGCCTAACGTTAGCTTTTTACTTCTGGAGATTGCATTCACGCTTCAAAAAATCATAAAAGTGGTGTTCATTTGTGGAGATTATCTTGCTGAACAAAACATGTAAGTATCAGTTTGCCACAGAGTTTATTTTCTGCAACAATCCAAAACCCAATGGAAAAATCCCATTGTCTTTTTGTCAAGGGAACCCAGGGCGATGCTAACTTCCTGGTTGACCTACAAAAATACATCATCCCTGGAGCACTCTATTGCTTTAAAACAGTTGGTATCGATATCAACCCAGAAAAAAAACATAAATGTAACAACCGTTCTCCGCCTCCCTTATGAAGCTGCTTGGCTTTTATCAGGTGGACTGATTCAAACAATCGGTTTTCAGCTGACATGCACGCCTACATCGGCTGTGATAAATTACCAGACCTTTTCTGGGTCATGGAGATTGAGCAAATTATAATATGACATCGAAGCAATTACAGCGATGTAGCAGGACTGCTCAGGCTCTCACCGGGGCTGACCGTTATTAGTAAGGAACAATCTGGAAATCTATGTAACAGGTAACTTCACATGGTCAAACAGCGTAACGGACGCAAGATTACTATCATCTTAGTGATGCAATAATTATGTTTGAATACAGTTAATTAGGATAATATAACTTAAATTAAGGGTCTTACATTATTTTCATTCTCTTGTTCTATTTTTGGAAATCTAATCTATAGCTGCACTCTTATCACGACTCACCTTCCTTTCTCACCCGTCTTGAGAAGATGAGCTGACACATCTGAGCTCCATTAAAGTCTCCTGCCGTTGCATATTACAGTATCCTGTAATCCTGTTTACTGTGCTATACTGTAGCTCATATGCAAAGTAATAACGCAGTCTTTGGAAGCAGCTGCGCCGCCGTGATGGAAATGTACTCAGAGACACGAGGCGCCGCTGATGAGCTTATTATAAGACTTTCTGTGGAGTTTTCATTTCGACTCTGACCTTTTGATCTTTATCTCGGAGACTATTAGAGTCTAACCTTAGAGAGCTTCTCATTATATTGTGTTTGTTTAATGCGGCATTCTCCTGAGCAAATCATAATGACTATTTCACACAATCACAGGCGTCTGCACCCGTCTGTTGAGACTTTTAACCTTGACTGAATTAATGAGATTCTGGCTAAAAACGGGATGTGTTGGCATGTTCCTTTAGAGTCTGCAGTACTATCCTTGTTATAGGTTTGTGTACTGACCTCCTCCTCTTTGAACAAACTGTCCTTCTGTTTGTTTTCAACATCAACAACGTACACTCGCACACACCTGTCAACACGAACAAAAGAGAAAGCAAGTGGGCTGAAATGTTTGCTTGTCCGCAAGTGAAATGCATTTCTGTCAGATAGCCTTGCTTTCCTGTACAACAAACAGCAGTCAAGAGTCAACCTTTTACCTAATGATTGTTACTATTGAAACGCAAGCCAAAGGCTAGTTTGCATATGTGTTGCTGGTCCGGAGGGATCATCATCGAGTCACAAAAGAGGAGAGCCTCCAAAATACTGAATACATGAATAATGAAGACAATTAATGGCCTAGATAATGTAGATTAGTCTACAGAGAGACACGTATTTCATTCTTGTGTTGGGGGTAATTTGAGCTGCAGGTGGTTGAATGGAAAATCAGTCTGATAGTGTAGATTTAGATCAATATGCTCCATCTGCTGGCTTTGATTCTGAAAGCATAACACATCTCTAAATAAATGCTAATGTTGCTCCGTGTCTGCCGGATGTGTCAACAAGCAACGTTTTGCTAACACCTTTCGCATACCATACTTTTACAGCTTGTTCCGCGGTTGTGTAATGGCAGGAAAATTAAAGGAATAGATTTGGGAAAATACACTTATTCTTGTCGTGAGTTAGATGAGAAGATTGATACCACCCTATATCTCTCAGACTACAGCCAGCAGACATTCTGTCCAAAGGTAACAACGTCCGCCTACCAACACCTGTTAAGTTCACTAACATGTTATATCTTTGTTTAATCAATTGGAAAAAACAGTGTTTAAACGACGCGTGTGGTTTTACGTGGGGTTATATGCCAGACTTTTTCTTGGCGAGGCACAGTAACTTTCTAGAGAGCCAGGCTATAGCTTGTTTCCCCGTTTCTCGTCTTTATGCTTAAGATAAGCTAACCGGCTGCTGGCTGTAGTATCATGACATAATATCAATCTTATTCATCTCATCTATGGACCATAGACTGTATATAAGATGGACATAGTCACTGTGACATCTTCCATTGGTTTGTAGACTGCCATTTTGAAGCCTCGAGTTCGGCATTTTGGCCGTCGCCATCTTGGCTTTTTGCAGCCAGAAATGACATGAGAGGGTGGAGCTAAGTACAACCAAAGGCTGAACTTCCATGAACTGAAAACACACTGTGAAAGGGTTAAAGTTCTAAGACAAAAACATCTCCCAGACCAGACAACGCTGAGGTAGCGACCTGTCAATCACAAGGTAGCCACGGCCTAAAGCATCCCCTGCTTTATGGTCTATTTGACTCTAAATGGGACCATAACTTACTAAATGAACATCATGCTGTATTGAAGAAGACTTGAAACTAGCGATTGAGACCATAAACTCATGTTTACAATGTTTAATGAGGTAATAAATCAGTTGAGAAGTAGGCTCATTTTCTCATAGACTTCTATACAATCAGACTTCTTTTTGCAACCAGAGGAGTCGCCCCCTGCTGGCTGTTAGAAAGAATGCAAGTTTAAGGCGCTTCAGCATTGGCTTCACTTCTCAGACCCGGAGGTTGCCCACTGATAAGGACAAAGAAATGTCATAAATTCATAAAAGTTTCCTTTCATCGGCATACTGGAGTATTTCCCATCAAACTTCCACTTTTCGACATTTGTTCCAACACACTCTTCTTAAAAGTACCAGAGATATGTGATGTCTCCCTTGAAATATCATGTCACCCACTGCGTGAGCTGTCCCTTTTCTAAGAGTCTGACTAATGTGAAACACTGGGGGTGTGTGTGGACATGGTCATACGTGTGACATCAAGCCAGGCGTAGCAAGTCTTACCCTGGTCTGAAAATACTTGGTCATGGCTTTGTTAGTGCTTTGTGTGTGTGTGAAGCTTCATTAAGTCAGTGGGAGGTGTTGTTCTTTCCTGCCAGTTTTTTCCTGGATCACTACAGTACTAATGAGCACAGTCATAGTTCACTGTCAAAGTGAAGAAAAGCAAAATGTCCATTTATTTCTCACTGGAGCTCACTGGACCAAAGCCGGCCCATGTACTGTAGCTGCACACTCTAAAATCCTCCTCTTTAATGGGAAAACAAAGCAAACGGCATGAGGCATGGCTTTCTACCGGCTAAATACACCTGTCTAATGAATAGCAAATTGAGCTACGGTTAATTACGCACTCAAAGACCTTTCCCCTATAGGCTTGTTACCATGACAACCATACGCCAATGCAGGAGTCTCCATCATTATCTGCGTGAAAGCTGCACTCTGTTACTGTCACTGATAAAACACAAGTACAAAAAAACAGTTAATGCTTCTTCTAGTCTACACATTGTTTGACTGAGCTGCATCCTGTGACTGGTGTGGTGTGTCTACTGAAGTCTGAGTCACATTTATGAGAAGCCCACTTTACTGTGGTGCACACTGGCACATAGTGTGCTGATAGCTGATACATGTGGGAAATGTTTCCCCCGCGGAGGGATTAAATGCCTCCAATATCTCCGCAATGTTGCGGCAGCTCTGTTGATCCGTTTCTAAATCGCACCTCGTCCGTACTTAAGTCTGCGGTACAAGGAGGCTAATTGTGTATTAACTTCCATACGGTATAAGTAATTATAAGCTAAAATTTCATTCTGCATGGGTTTATAATCTAATACAGCTTGTTAATGTGGCAACATCTTGAGTGATGCACATAATAACACCTCATTATTTCATCAATGGGTGATTTTATTAGCTCAAAATGTTACATTACTGCTAATCAGTTTAGCGAAAGAGTACATTATTACATTTTGATAAGGTGTTAAATCATCAGGTGAGTTATTGCATCATCAGTTTTCATTAAGAACTTTCCGTGAGATTTAACGGATAGCCTTGAAGTAAAGAGTCTAAAGTGCTTTGTTAAAGAAACAGTGTGTAACAATACAGAGGATCTATTAGCAGAAATTTAATATAATATTCATAACTATGTTTTCATTAGTGTATCACCTGTAACTAGAAAACATACAGAATCCACTGGTACCTAGCTTGTCGTGAAGGAGGCTAAATAACACTCCAAAGTTGGGCTAAATTTTGGAGAGGAAAAACTGGCATTTTCAAAGGGGTCCCTTGACCTCTGACCTCAAGATACATGAATGACAATGGGTTCTATGGTTACCCACGATTCATTCTCTATTTTACAGACATGCCCACTTTATGATAATCACATGCAGTTTGGGGCAAAATTTGGTTATTTTCGTCTATACTAAAATGGTGTATTTGAATATCTCTGCATACTGAGGTCCCTAAACAGTCTTGGAATTACATACATTGGGTATCACTGTAAAGCTGAGACTCTTGTGGATCCAATGAGCCCAACTGTATTCAAGTGTGATGATGTTAGTCCCCATAGTAGCCATTTCATTGTACTCAGACTATTTTTTTAAACTTGACCTTGCTGTATAAAATGAGCTGTGGTGACCTCTAGGATAATCACAGCCTCATGAAACTTTACAGCCACAAACTAGAGACCTAGAGCATTCAGAGGATGGATGGCTTTCCTAGGTAGATTGACAATAAGGGGGTTTCTGAGCAGTTTCCAGAACAGAAGTGCTCGCCATCCAATCGCCAAAAATGCAATTCTTGCAGAAATCTCCAAATGTCAAAAGTTTCTGTTCCCAAATCACAGCATGGCTTTCTTCTGTGGTGTTCCTCAAGGTCTTGGTGTCTTAATGTGGTATTTTGGAGGGATTATTGATAATTTTTATCAATTCTCAGGCGGTAAAAAAAATGATTAAATTTAGCACCAAATCTGTGTAACAAATGGTATCAACCAAAAAATTGCTGCAACAACTTATGAGACATAATTGAGCATGGGGATGACCATCATATACTTCTGTCATAATGTTCTAAACCCTTACACACAATTCATTTTAAATAATTAATTAATTCATGTTTATTTCTGATTTATGACTAGAACAACCTGACCCTCACTGCTGAGCTGCATCTTAAATTAATCTCCAGGTTTCCAGCTTTCAGATGATGTACACCACTTTTATGTGACATTTACTGTTGACCTGCTATCTCCCCCTAAAGACGTCCTGGACCCCCCTAAAAAAGACAAAAACGGGTCTATTGTTTCTTATTAACATGCAAGATCATGTAACATTATCATGTGCCTAATTAGCAGCATGCAGGTAGCAGCCTTCAACGGCGAGCTGCTGATGTTGTAACTGGCTGTCTTGGGACTAACTGCATAACAACAGTGTGTACAGTGGCTGAGTGGAGGCAGACTGTTTATGTGGCTGGGTGGGTCTGCAGAGCAGTTATTTATACTAATGAACAAGGTCTGTGCAGAGGTGAGGGGGGGTGACAGAACAAAGTAGAGAAAGATGGAGCGAGTCAGAATGAGAGAGTGAAGGAAGAAGCAAAGACTGTACAAATCTAAGGACATGGAACATCAAGAAGAAAGAGTACAAGCCAGCCATTTTATTGAACTGCTGCCACAAACACACACACACACAGAGACTAATGCAGCTGAACTGTGTACTAAGATTAAAACAAACCAGAAATACATCAACCTGCTCCTCCCCCGTGAAGAAGAGAAAACAACAAAGGAGCTGAGTTGTTTGTATGTCGATTCACAACCCCCCAAATCATACATTATTATGTCTTCTTTTCCTCCTTCTTCTGCAGTGTTACTACGTATTTCAGAGGCGTTTTCCCTATGGTAAAAAAATCTGGGGAAATTCTAGAGATGAAAATGTTCACATTTAAAGCTACACTTATGTGGTTATTATATTTACAGCTGCCATCTGACAGATAAGTGATCTGCACTGTTATTCTCTGTGCTGCCTGCTCTTTGAAGGCAAACACAAACTTGAATGAGTGATTCAATCTTTATTATATTATTAATGCTAACACTTGCATCTGTTTAATTAAAGTTATTTTTGTTCACAGCATTACTTTGATCTGTTGTCTGTGTTTGTGTTGCAGGGGAGAGAGAGAGAAGGAGATGCAGTATACAATGAAGCACCAATGAAAGTAGTGAATTATGACTCATCCACTCGGGGTATTTATAGCACAGACAAAGGGACAAAACAGAGCAATAATCATTAGGGGCGGATGTCACAAAATGATAACTTGCATGGAAACATGGTTCTACTC
Source organism: Adelosebastes latens (assembly GCA_916700685.1). Lineage (NCBI taxonomy): Eukaryota > Metazoa > Chordata > Actinopteri > Perciformes > Sebastidae > Adelosebastes > Adelosebastes latens. The sequence continues at coordinate 16,177 of CAKAKR010058753.1, forward strand.
AATATCTTCCTGCCTCCAGAGGGAAGATGAATTAAACTAAAGAGAAAAAAGAGCAATAAATCCTCCAATCTACAACAACAAAACCTTCCAAAATGGCACATTTGAGTGTTTTATGATACTGCTATGGTTAGGGTCAAGGAAAGGTGATTATTGTTAAAAGAAACCAATTTTGATGGTTGGTAGGAGATGGAATGTGAAAGAGATATTGTACCACACTACAGTAAATACTGGGGTTTATCTTTAATCCACTCATCCTGTTGAGGAATCTCTTCTTGGCCGCTCATATCTGCGATATCGTCCTTTCAGTCTCTACTCAGAGCTTGTGAACACAGGCTACACGTTCTCATCCCAACTCGTCCCAGATGCTCACGCTTTGTCAAACCCCTCGGTGTCACTTTTCGGTCGCAGTATACACGTGCTTAGTGTTGGTAATCAAACAAAAACACCTGCTTAGGTTTAGGCAACAAAACACTTAGTTTTAGGGGAAAAAAACAACATGGTTTGGCTTGAAATTACTACATTTGTATAGTGAAAATGTGACTTGACGTTGTGAACACCGGACACAAACGAACAGCTGATTGTAAAGTGAAAGGGAAACTTAACACACAGGGTATGAACAGCGGTCTTCTGGATGAAAGCCTTGTGTTTTTGTTTCACAGAAGAAATAGTACCATTGAAAATGTTATATCCCACAGAGGTCTGGGGATTATCCAGAATAAACGGGACATTGTTTTTTAAAAAAAATGTTGCTTTTGAGTTCTTCAGATTTCATTTTCTATGCCGAGAACCATAAATCAAATTCCATTCACCTCCATTGTATCGGGGAGGTGGAAGAAGTCCCAGAAGAGGCACTATCAGTATGGTTAGATACCACCAGGTGTGTGAGGGAAAAAACAGTTTCTATGGGTGAAATGATCCTTTTAATGTCACCTTTGAAGTGTAGATGTTTGATACTCAAAGGAAGGATTTTGGATGGAGAATTACTTTAATACTGTACAGAATGGATTGCAGCAGAGATGGCACCCCATACGACTGCTGCACCTTCCAAGTATACCTATTATATTTCAAATATTTTATTTTTTTCAAATATTCCTACACAAAATGTAACAAACACTGGAGATCTAGCATACCGGTATGTTACTGGTAAATTAAGTCAGATCAGAAGAAAGAAAAAAAGAAAGAAAGAAAGAAAGAAAATTATAAATAAAAATAAATATAAATAAACAAATATACATATAAATTAATAATAAAAATAAAATTAACAAATACATAAATATATGAAACATAATATTATCAATAATAAATAAACAACTATATAAATTATGAATAATGATAAATTAACAAATCTACAAATATATGATGATGATAATAATAATATAAAAATAATACATTTAAATAAATTTAAAATAAATAAATAAATACATTTTAAAATTATCCCTAAGGAAACACAGTTACTATATGCCTTTCCAATACAAAATCCCATGCCATTGCTCCCAAAATCCACCAAACAACAAACACAGACGTGTTTACCGCAGCAGCCTGACAATTTCCAGTATTTGAGGACCAATCTAATCCACCTGCACCACCGAGCCCCTGAGGAGTTTACTGACTACAGTGACCTCTGCCAACAACATGGGCTCTGACTCTCCAAATCTTCTAACTTCATTCCCTGAACAGTTTAGTTTAGTAACTAAAAGTTTTCTTTCAACCATCCAACAGTATCCCCAACTGAATTCAGTATTCCTAAGAATAGTTTTCAAGTTTCACTCAATGTCAAAAAGGACAAAGTTTTACACATATTCAACAAGAATGAATCTCCACATCAATAGCAACCTTTTATGAAACGTCTTTTATCACTAACGGCCCTGTACATTTCTCTGTCCTATTCTCTCTGAACAGCATCGTCACTTCCAGTGACATTTAAGGCTTCAAGTAAAGTGTCAACATAAAGGGATGTTTTATAGAAGCAATGAATGTGAGGATGCACTGAGTCACAAGGCCTCCGTGTACACAGAATAAATACAGTATCATATCCTGGAAACAGCTTTATGGCCATGGAAAGAACATACAGGAATTACAACCCGTTCTCATCCCAACGTCACATAATGGCGCTTTGTCAGGACCCGTTAGTGTCACTTTTCAACTCACTGGGTAGCCCAGTGCATCAAACTATGACGCTCCAACGGTGGCAGTAAACACGTGGTTAACATTGTGAATTCAAACAAAAACACTTAGTTAGGTTTATGAAAAAACATCATGGTTTCGCTTTAAATTACTACGTTTGTAAAGTGAAAGTGAAACGTCCTGTTCACGCAGCACACTAACAGCCCTGTGTTTGTTGGACACATCCTTTGCTCTTTAAACTACGTCACCACACTCCCAGACTCACTTTCTCTGAATTTTTAAAATAGACGCAGATGGGTTTTTTGTTGTAATAACTTGAAAGCCCAGTGTGTCTCATACAGATACTAACGGTGCTTTGTGCGTCGGTATCAGATGCCGAAAGCATCGGTAATTGACGCCCTGGGAATGAGAACGAGCTGGAAATTATTTATTGAGGTGGTGCTCTCCTTTAATTTTTCTTAATTGCTTTATAATATGTAATGCATCATTTTTATAATGCATCATTTTTGTCCTCTGACCTCAAGATATGTGAATGGAAATGGGTTCTATGGGTACCCACGAGTCTCCCCTTTACAGACATGCCCACTTTATGATAATCACTTGCAGTTTGGAGCAAGTCATAGTCAAGTCAGCACACTGACACACTGACAGCTGTTGTTGCCTGTTGGGCTTGAGTTACCATGTTATGATTTGAGCATATTTCTTATGCTAAATGCAGTACCTGTGAGGGTTTCTGGACAATATTTGTCATTGTTTTGTGTTGTTAATTGATTTCCAAAAATAAATATATACATATATTTGCATAAAGCAAGCATATTTGCCTACTCCCATGTTGATAAGAGTATTAAATACTTGACAAATCTCCCCTTAAGGTTCATTTTGCAATTAATTGCAATTATCTATGGACAATCATGCGATTAATCGGGATTAAATATTTGAATCGATTGACAGCCTTAGAAATTATAAATCATTGATATAAACATTATGTTATGCTGAAAAACAACACATTTGTGTATTTCCCCCAACAGTATGAAACATTTCATCTTTAGGAGTGTGAAGATATCTAGGTCTGAGTGGCTAGTGCGAGTGTGTGTGTGTGAATGTGCCTCCCATGAGTGTCACAATCCAATGACATTACATGTTAGCCTCTCCTCGGGAGGGCATCCATCCAGAGAAGCACCATCTGTAGTCTCCATGGATACCAGCTGTGCACCTGAGCAAAGTGGAATTCATTGTTGGAGGAGAGCGAAAGAGCGCCTGGAGATGATGCACGAGATCAGCAGGTGTGTGTGTGTGTGTGTGTTCTGGAAGCATTATAACTAAGTTTTTATCATGACTGTGTACCAGCAAAAGTAAAGTGAAATATGTTCAATAGAACACACACCCTCCTCTTTTCCCCTCACAGTCCCTCCCTCCCTCTTTCTCTCAAGTGACTCAGTATAATTGCAGTCATTTTTCTCTCTCAGTAATCGAACTCTGTGTGTGGGCATCAACATGACATGACAAGAAAAGTACAGGGTCTCAGTTCTCATTCTCCGGTGCCAAGGGAGCTAATTGAATTCACAATGAACCTCTGTCAACACACCTCAGATAATCCAGTTGTTTTGACACTTTCCACGATGAATTCCTTCCTCCACAATGTTTGTGTGTGTTTATGCCTGTGAGTTCTGTTCGCGGTAAGGGAGACATAAAATGAAAAGATGAAGCAGCTAATGAAGAGAGATATCAACTGAGTATTTCAACAGTTTGGGCCCGGCAGCCGTCTGATGTGCGACAAGGGAGAGGAATCGGATGTGCATACTGATTCTGACAGCCAAGAAAGAGCCAATTTGTTGGTCTGCCTAGGGTGTTTTGTTAGCTAAATGATTTCCTGACTGGTCCAAACATCCTGAGGAGAAAGATTAGAGAAACAGAAAGAAAGAAGATAGTTTAGTCTCAAGTGGTTAAGCCCCTTGCAGCTCTCCCAGATTAGCAGCCTGGTTCAGTTGCAGAAGATGAGTGTGTGCTGGATGCGTGTCCTGTCTGCTCTGTCAAGCTGCAAATACACTCAGCTAACTGACAAGGCAGTCAACCAGTCGTGACGTACATCGGAGCTCAGACATCCTGTCCAATTCTCCCACAGCTCTCTGCTCTCCACCACTTTGATCCAGACTGACCGCTGGCTAGATTGACATAAAATTGGGTACAAAATGTCGTGTTCCCCAGAGGATGAGTCCTACTGACTTTGGTGATCCCCTGACTTTTCCTCTAGCACCAACATGAGGTTGAAATTTGGGGTTTTAGTGAAAGGTACACACAGTCATGCCCCTCTCAGAATGAATTGTAAATATTGTTTATAAAAATATAAAATGTAGTTTTGACCAAATACCTGCAAAACTAATGACATTCCCATCAGCCACAGTACTTTATGTTTAGTGCTAATTAGTAAATATTAGGATGCTACAAAGCGGGAAGAGTATAAATATAAAGAGTGCAAATATAAAAAAAAGTCTAAGATAACAATAAGGTGCAAATGAGGTGTAAATCCCAAAATATACATAATATAAAAATAGTATGGATCATAAAACTATAAACAGGTTAATGGCAGGGATCAGTCTAGGTGGGGTTGCATATAGATATGTATCAGATCTGAAGTATGGTAGTGTAATGCTACGTTCACACTAGGAGCAACAAAAGGACCAGCGTGGTCAGCTACCGCTTGTTGCTCAAGAGCTTGACGTATTACGTCGTTAAATAGCACTGGGAACTGGCTACCAACATTTTTTTTAGAAGGAATGGAACGCGGTGAAACAAAAACATATGATTGGTTGCCACTTCGCCGCATCATTGGAGCGCTGAAAAAAGTTAATACCAGCTCAACTTTATTTGTAGCGCATCATGCCCGCCACACAGCAACAAATATCAGGCGCCAGTTTGTAGCTTCATCTCACCGGCTTCCATTGAGAATGTTGTGGTGTCGCTCTCAGTGTGAACATAGCATTAGAGTAAATGTTGTTGTAAATTAGTGTTTTAGCATGCTGAAGGTAGCATTCAGCTAAAAGCACCACTGTGTGTATCCTCATGTAGAGCAGCAAAGCTGTTAGTTTAGTTAGTTCCACTTAAACCTGCTATAACAGTTTTTGGGGGCACTTGGGGGCAGCTGAAACAAGCTGCAAAGGCAACAGTGACATATTATCAATTGAAGTTGATAGTGAGAACTTGTTTGAAAAGAGTTGCCTATTATCACATCCAACAGATATGGAGGTTCATTATCATTTTGAGTTGTGTTCTTGGTGACCTGTCTGATATTCACTCTCCTTTAAGCTCCATTTTTGGTCTCCACACGCTCCTGAGAGAAATATCTGTCTCTTTAGCTGCTAAATGTTCACCAGCTAGGTGCTAACTTTGACTGTCTGCAGTTTCTGAGCTTTTTCACTGAAAATATCTGCCTGCTGTGTCCCAAAACAACGCTGAGAGTGGGCCATATAAAACCAAAACAATGAGCTGAAAGATGGTGAAACACTAGAGCTGACTGGAACTGTAGAATCAGGTCACAGTTTTCTTTTGGTATGCCACTACAGTATGAGCCACCTTTCACATTACACATGAAAAATATTGACTATAGCTGCTTTAAGAGAACAAAACGTCTCTTTTGAATTTTGGGAACATAAATCCATCGTAGCTTAAAGATAAATCCAGTCTCTGCTAGGTAACCAATGATCTATTTTGATCTTTGTTCCTGTCCCAACATTTACTATTGGACTCTTGTAAAATACAGAGTGCTAGCAGTAATTCAGGGGTTAGTAAAAGCAGAGACTGTTTCATAAGGTCTCCTCTAAATAGCTTCATTTCCTGTCGAAACATCCCCGAGCATTAGGCTACAGTGAGGCTTGCTGACTCGCTCTGTGTGTAAATTACTTGCGATAAGAGTGTGAATGAAGCGAATGGAGACGGACTCGGTGTTGTAAAAAGTAAATGTTCCATCAAAGGGAAAATATCACTTTGATGCATTTTTATCATCGGCGTTGTAAAACCGCAGCGAGTGAATGATTCACTCACTGACGACACAGCGAGGAGGGCGGAGGGACCTGAATGCTTTCTGCTCTCCCTCAGAAACAAATTAACGCTGAGGCACAACTTTGCATAATGTGCAAATGCAGCGATGTGACTTCACATGCACGCACAGGTACACACACACACACACACACACACACACACACACACACACACTTTCTCATTCACTCACGCAATTCTGACCTATGAGTCATCCTGGCCGTACTTCCAGACGCCCCTCTCTCCCTCCCTTTCTAACCCAGTGGATGTCACAGATGGATGCTGCAGACAGCCGCAGTCTTAATGCTGCTTCCTGTCTCTCTCTGGGCACTCAGCAACCGCTAGGCTCAGACCCAGTTCAACTGGTAATTACAGGAGCAATTCGTCATCGCTCACCATCACGGAGAACATGCAGGGCTGGATGAACCAAAACAAAAGCTTTGAAAAATTACCCACAAACACTGAATGTGAAAGTGGATTTCAATCAATCATATCTCATAGCCTGAAAGGCGGGACTAATGTGGGAAATCAGCTGCAAAAGGGTTTTGGTTGGAATTAAAACCGGCCGACTCTTCGGTTCAGAATGACTCACGGCTTTATGGGAATTTGAAATTGCTCAATCTGCTTCCTGAATTGATCTTCTGCGGTAAAGTTATTGCTGACTGCAAGTTGAAAAGAAAAAGGCACCTTTCAGGTCGGGTGTGAGCTCTGGTGTGGAAGATTTAAAATGCCAACATTAAAACAAGTCAGACAAAGAAATAAAGTGAAATACAATATGCATTGTTATATGTAGTTACTTTTTATGTGTGCATTCACTGTGTCACAAAATTAAAACATTTGTTAAACCTGTAGTTTCAAATGCATTGCCCTTCAGCATAGACTGTATATAAGAAGTGGACATAGTCAACATGACGTCACCCATTGGTTTGTGAACTGCCATTTTGAAGCCTCAAGTTCAACATTTTGGCCATCGCCATCTTGTTTTTTTGCAACCAGAAGTGACACGAGAAAGTGGATCTAAGTACGACCAAACCAAAGAACATATATTGCCAAGTGGCAAAGCTACACTTCTGACATTTTAGGCCAAAAGCGACTACCGGATGCCAGTAAAACGTCCGCCTAAAAAAGGGCTGTACAAAAGTACAACTAAATGCTAAGCTAACTAGCTGTCAGCACTTACATAGGATTATGCCAAGAATATCCCCCCAAGTGTCTGTGCTAGCGAACCTTGTTTTAATTATGTCATGGCTGCGATCCATCCATGGTTCCAGCCCCAAGCTGTGATTGGACAATTGATTGAACGCCTCCTCATGAAAACTAATGACAGAGAGTATTGGCACAGAGTTATTATGTGCTGCTCTGTGCTGGACAATAATACACCTCTTCACTTTGTTTTTTGTGTTTTGATTTGATTTTAATGTGGCATGGAAAATTCATGTCACAACGAAAAACAATTAATTCAGTTATTAAAGATAAAAAGGTAAATAATTGTCCTTTTGACATACGTTTTTGATTTAATTATGACAGCACATGCCTACATAAAACTATGTATTGTATTTCAGTATTTCTTTGTTGTTGATTTTGCATAAATAACCGACATATGATAAAGGTCCGTGCTAGAATCAAACTGGGGACATTGTGGTTTGTGACCCAACAAACTCAAAATATTTGGATGTCATTGCTACGTGTTGAATCTATGAAGTAAAACACACATATAACAACATACAAATACATGAAAATGCAGACAAAGGGCAGCCAAAGTCATTTACGTCAGCTGAGTCATACTGTAGCATCTTAACAGCTTCTAATGAGCCTGAACATGTGTACACTTGAAAAGTGTAAACTGTCCAGTTGATGTTATTCCCATACGACAGCAGTGTGGCGTTTCAGACACTGCGTTCTAAACAGGAAGTGTCACAGCTGTGATTGTAATGTGTTATGGCAGGTTTTTGGTCCCAGACACGTCTAGAGGGAGGACTGTAACACCAGCAAACTTAAGGGTGTGTTTGTGAAGATGGAAGCTGCTGCAGACAGACCCCGCAAATATAAAGATGATTATTTGGGGCATTTTTCCCTTTAGCTGACAGTAGAGACGGAGAGGCAATATTGGAGAAAAGCTAGGATGCACAAACATTTAGAGATATATTAATGATGGTATTCAGTGCCTCAGTAAATACAGCACCAAAAATATGGTAGTTTTTGAAGTTGTAGCTTGTGGTACCTAAAAATGAGTATATAGTTGATTCAGCATCTCACTAACAGAGACAGTAGAACGCATTTCAGGGACAATTTGTTCCAGGAACCTCCTGATATCATCAACAGCTTGCTGGAGATCAGCAGGGGTGAAAGCTTACAGCCCTGCCAGCATCCTAAGATCACTGACGCTATTATTGACTGTAAGTCTCTGACAACTCCGACTGAAGAACATGTCATCTTTATGGTGCTGCAGAGAGATATTGCACAGAAATGTGTTACCATTTCATGTACCTGTGGGGTGTTGAGAGCTGAGGTGAAGCCAAGAAAAAAAAGCACCAGCAGAGGTGAAAATTTTGACAAGAGATATTTGGGTTGTGTGTGGGGGAAAACACACCTGCCAACCTGAGGGGTAAAGATGTGTGCTTATTGGAAGTGGCATTTAATCTTCATGAGGTCAGGCTGTTCTCACACACTGTTCATAGCTATAGCTATGAACAAGTTTAAAAAAACAGAGGATTACCGCTCACTGCTCTAGCATTCCCGACATTATTGAATCAGTACATCAAATTAACGCTTCACTCCCTGCAGACCGTCTCCAGCGTATGAGTTTCTTGTTAGAATGACATGGAGTAGATAATACATCACTTCTTGTACATCTTAATTTACTGGTGTCAGCGTGCAGCTGAAAGCACTGATGATATAGATGGATACCATCATCATGATGTGAAGGAAAACAAAGAGCAGCATAAAACACCACCACATATCCAACAAAGAAACAACATACACTAACATTCTCAAGACTACTCTAAAAGAGCATATCAAAAACAACACAATGATTGAAATTTATGCTACATCACAAATGATAAATAGAGATTCATTCACACTTTTGGGAGGTAGCAATTGTTGCGTGTAAATCCAATCATAAGGACCTTTGCATCTATTTATTGCTACAAGGTAATCTGCGCATCAGGCGGTGGAGACCTGAGAGCAGGACCTGATCCACGCTATTCTGACCTGAGAAAGGAAATAGCTGATAATAAATGATTCAAGAGATCTGTGCAGTGGGAGCTGTGAGATCGAGCCAATCAATAACCAGAAGCAACAGATACCAGATCTGCAGCAAATTTATGAAATGGAATGGAATGGAAAAGGAAGGTTGTAGGTACAGTAGGAGCTGCAGGTTAAATAGTGCAACTAAACTGAAATGTGAAGGTTGAACAACAGATTTCATTAGTAAGTATAGGATTAGTATGTTTATTTGGTGGTGAAAGCGGGTATGGATGTGATTGGCTATGAATGTCATGGGCCTAATTCAAAGAAATACTCAACTTAATGGATGGGGACCACATGATAACCTCACTGACAGAAACACAACCCTGTAACATTTAAATTAACTGGCTGGATCGAAAAAGTATACAAATAATTATTTGTTCATTTTCGGTCACTATTCCATACCTCTTGAGACAAAATAAAATCAAAAGCAGAAAAAAATCAAGACAAAGGGTCTGCAGACATGCTAGCAGCTCTGTGAGGCTGTCGGCTATGTGAGCACAGCAGTGCTTTTTGAGCTAGAGGCTAATGAAAGCATGCTTATGTTTAGAAATAGAAAGTATAATGTTTACCATCTTGGTTAAGCGTGTTAGTATGCTTACATTTGCTAATTAGCTACTGTTAAAAATAAAGTGAAGCTGAGTGTTTTGGTTAAAAACCAAAGTGTTGGACAAAGTGTAATTTTGACCAGGAAAAGCCAATGCATATACATAAATATTACAGTTCATCCTGTTGGGAACATGAATGTCTGGACCAAATGTCATGGCAATCCATTCAATAGCTTTGGAGATATTTCAGTCTGAACCACAACTGTTGTAGTTGTTGCCGTTAGAAGAAAAGTCAGGTGCGACCCAAAAGTCAAGAGGTTAGGGCGCACACCACATGGGCACAAATACCCAGAGCAGCGAGTCTCCGGTTCGATTGCCGGCTGGCTGGACCTTTGCTGCATGTCATTCCCCTACTGTCTTTCCCCACATGTCCTGTCTCTCTCCACTGAGGATTTAGTGTCTCGGGGCTATGAATATCTGTACAAAATTGAGCTAATCCATCAAGAAAATAATCGAAGAATAAACTGTTATTCTGATAAATACCAGTGGCACTAGATGAGAAGACTGACTGACCAAGAGACAAAAAGACAGATAGTGACGCTGCTGGCGTGGCTGAAGAAGAACAAATGTATTTCCTTTTCCATAAATCAATGCAAGGCTTTAGGAGGTTTTCAAACAGTCTTCTTTCAACATCTGAATTGTGCTCCTGCATGAATGCTGACCTTAGATCATAGTGCAAAGAACTGCAACACCAAATCCTGTACATGATTTTTAGCTTCTCAGCCGAAGCATCTGTTTGTGTCACAGTTCACACAGTCACAACGTATATTGTGGTTGGCTCCCCTGGTGTCGATCTAATTGCTCTCCACTTTGGCCCGGAGGAAGAGGGTAAATTCCCTGTAAGTAGACCATGAAGCCAGAGAGCTCAAACTGGGGCTTTAGCTTTATCCCTTCAGATACAGTCAACTATCCTCGATGACACCAGGGCTCACCCTCTCCTCTCTATCTCCTCTTTTCCTCCTAAATGTTAAATAGTAATGCAATACGGTTTATCCCCTGCTCCTTTACAAGTATCCTGGCTGTTTTCTGATGTGTTGCAGCAGGAAGAGGCTGATGCCAGTGGGGTAGCAGAGGGAGGGAGGGGCAGGTTTATTTTTGTCGTTCAAGAGGAGGTAAACAACAAATATTCCCTTACGTGCCAACAACACAACATCTGCTCTGTGACTTCAAGATGGAGGAATGAAGCAGAGGTCTTATTCAAAAACAGCAACATCAAAGCCCGGGAATATGAAAAGGCAGCATGAGGGTGTACTGTATTTCATAAGCAAACTAGTGTGGGTTTTATATTCCTCAAACAAAATGCAGTGAATCTAATAGTGTAACTTGGCAGCAATAATATGAGAATAGATGCTAATACGTTAAGATGCAGAACTCTATAAACCCAGGAAACAAAGAAAATGTGCTCCCTTCTTTATAATCCCTTCAGACAACTTCTTTTTTTCAATCTTCTCTCTTTTTCTGGGTCTCATCAGCTGCCTGAGGCAAGAAAGACAGAGACAAAAGAGGGAAGAAATATCATGCACCATTGTACTATTGTACCACGGTGGTGAAGCCAAGTTGCTGTCTGATGTGTTGTGACAACGCCGATAATGAGTGGCCGAGAATAGACACAAATGAGTAGGTGTTAAACAAAAGAGAGGATTGTCTTATAGAAATCACGAGACATTTTGTTCTGTACAGGTGTTGAGAAGTTAACTTCACACAAAGTCCTCTCAGTGTGATAGAACAATAACACTGCTCGGGGTTACAGTATGGATGTATTAAAGGGAACATACTGTGCTTATTTCTAGGTTTATACTGATATTTGGGGGTTCTACTAGAACATGTTTACATGCTTTAATGTTCAAGAGACATTATTTTTCTCATACTGTCTACCTGTATTCACCCTCTGTCTGAAACGCTCCGGTTTAGCGCCTGTCTCTCACCTAAACCGAGACCAAGTCATGACCAAGACGAGTGTATCAAGACCAAGACTTTGAGGGGTTGAGACCAAGTCAATGTCTTGATAAAGTAATCAAAAGGCATTGCAGAGGTGAATTTTAGGCGTGGGAATTTTCCTTTGTTTTCTATGAGCAATCATAGTAATGATGTTTGTTAACAAATAAATCAATGCACAGGCAATTCAGTGATATGCCCTCAGTTGTGGTTTTGACCGGTCTTGAAATAAAATCCAGAGTCCTGTTTGTCTGAGACCGAGACGAGACAGAGTAAAAATGCAGTCGATTCTGACATGAAACCTTCAAAAAGTGGTCTTGAGACCGATCTTGAGTACTACAACACTGCTCTCTTTAAGCTCTTTAACAAAAAATGGCGCCACATTTATTCCTATCACAGTATTTGGGTTGTACATAATAGCATGGTGGTGGTTGTTTGTGAGTTGTATTATGATAAATATTGAGTTAATTGTTTGAGTTATGGAGAAGGGATAGGACCATATAAGTGTACTTCTTCCTACTCCTTTTCAGACATGTAATATTTATTTATGTTGTTTATGATCATTTGTATATTGAGTGTTTGCTATATGTTTACTGTTCTTGTTTTGTTTTTATTTTTTTACTTATTTGTTACATGTCCAAAATAAATAAAATAAATCTAAAGTTGTGCCAGTGCATAGGCAGAAATTCCATTTTGGATGGGCCAGTACAAAAGTGTCCAAAAGGCAATAACAACAGCTAAACACTGCCAATACAACATGCTCAACCAACAAAGCTCAGTCTTTAAAGGCTGTACACAACAGTTTAGACAAAAAATTGTCTATGATATCCTATTCAGGCTAAAATATACTTGCAGACTGCAGAACCGACAGTGCATGGGCTCCACGGTGCAAGGCACTGTTAACTAACCATTGTATTGCACAAAGTGGCAACTAAACATAACAGTAGAGAATGTGTGTGAACTACTGCATGACATCTGACAGAAATCACACTTGTAACATACAGTATTCCTCTTGCATTCATTACAATCATTGTTACTTCAGTACCATGGTCAGCTCACGTATAACAGCCGAGCATTGTTTGCATTGAGAAAGAACAAAACACTCCTTAATTTATATTAAATCAACCACCACATACAAAGAAAACCTGGTGGAAATTTAGGCCTATATGGCAAACACACCATTACTCAACATGAAATCTCTTCACAGGCTGAGGCAGTGAAAAATGAGTAAAACAGGCCTACCTTTGTTGTCTTCATGGCCCACAAAACCAGTGACAAACGCCACAGAGATGATCTCCTCATGGTCCAAAGAGTCATTGAGTTCCTTTTCAAAGGACAAGAGGGCCTCTGTATTTTCCCTGTGTCCACGTAGGGCAGGGGTCAGCAAACTTTACTATCAAAATAGCCATTTTAGGCAAAAAAAAAAAAAATCTGTTGAACAGAAAAAACATTTGACCATTGTGATGAAGGTAACACAGTTTATAGTCTAAGTATTAAGTATATAAGTCTAATGCAGTGAGGACCAAAGTGCAAATGTACTACGGAGTATTAGGGCCACATTGAGGGAAAAAACATCTGAGATTTCCAAAATAAAGTCAGAATATTACGAGAATAAAGTCGTAACTTGACGAGAATAAAGTTGTAACTTTACAAGAAAAAAAGTTGTGATATTACGAGAATAAAGTCGTAATTTAATGAGAAAAAAAAGTCGTAATATTACGAGATTAGAGTCATAACTTAATGAGAAAAAAGTCGTAATATTACGAGAATAAAGTCATAACTTAACGAGAAAAAAAAGTCGTAATATTATGAGAATAGAGTCATAACTTTACGAGAAAAAAAGTTGTAATATTACGAGAATAAAGTCATAACTTAACAAGAAAAAAGTCGTAATGTTACGAAAATAAATTCATAACTTTAAGAGAAAGAAGTCGTAATATTACGAGAATAAAGTCATAACTTAACGAGAAAAAAAGTCGTAATATTGCGAAAATATAGTCATAACTTAACGAGAAAAAAAGTCGTAATATTACGAGAATAAAATCATAACTTTACGAGAAAGAAGTCGTAATATTACGAGAATAAAGTTGTAACTTTACAAGAAAAAAAGAAAATAACACGTAAAATTACTACTTTATAATATTATGACTCTATTCTCATAATACTACGACTTTTTTCTCTTAAACCTATGACTTTATTCTCATAATATTATGACTTTATTCTCGTAATCTCAGATTTATTTTTTTTCCACAGTGATAAATAAAAATGAAAATGTAAACAAAAAACAGTTATTCATTTCCATGTTTATAAATCCACAGGGAGCCACTGGAGAGGAGCTGAAGAGCCACAGGTTGCTAAGAGACCGCTGGCCCTGTAGCTCTGAAACTTGTAAAGTATAACGGAGTGGGGCTTGCTGGTTAGGTGCTTCCAGTCCACTAACTCCTCTCACTGTATTCCAACCAAGAAAACGGTCCACACCACTTTGATGAGAAGCACTTTCATTTACTAACAATGCGGGGAAAATACCTTCATATTTAGCTGTGAGGGTGGTTCATCAATCGCAGATAAATCGGCGGATAAACTCGCGTCAGGCTGACCGGAAGAGGGCACTGGTGCCTGGGGAGCATAGCAGCCGTTGGACCGATTAGCGATTAGCTAGCTAACTAGCTGGCTAAAGGCAGCGGCAGCTTCCGGTCACTCCGAATGGTCGGAACCATGGCAACCAATTAGTTCCGGCCGGCTCCGTTTTAATCAGAAAACATTAAACACACACAACAAAGTCAACAATAAATCAAGTTTATATTTATTTATTTATTTATTTATTTTCTTACATACATTTTTATATTTTTGTAACAAGATGTATTTTGATCAGACTTGGCTGGGTGAGTAATGTGGGTGGCACTTGGCTAGAAAGGGTGTGGGTGTGGTGAGTGGTGACAACACCACTGTCATGAAAAGTGACATTATGAACTAAAAAGTCAACGTATAATATAAAAGGTGACATTATCAAAAAGCAACATTATGATCATTATCCTTTGTGAAATAAAAACAGACTTTTGGAATAAAATGTTCTAAAATTAAATAAACTGTTAATCAGAAATAAAAGAAGAAGAAAATAAGAAACAAATAAGAATGATGCAGTGAAGTATTCAGATCCTTTACTTAAGTAAAAGTACTAATACCACCATGTAAAAATACTCTGCTACAAGTTAAAGTCCTGCATTCAAAATCTTCAAAATCTTAGTTAAGTAAAAGTACTAGCATAGAAATATACTTAAAGTACTAAAAGTAAAAGTATTCATTATGTAGAATGGCCCATTTCAGAATACTGGATTAGAATTATTGATGAATAATGTGTCACAAAGGTGGAGCTCATTTTGACTACTTTATAAACTGCTGGGTAGCTTAATTAATCCATAATAATGCATAACATGCTATTAGTTGAGTTATATTTTGTATGAATAATCAGAATCTGCAAAGTAACTAATAACTAATGTTGTCAGATAAATAGTTAAGTAAAGAGTACAATATTTCCCTCTGAAATGTAGCTTAGTAGAAGCATAAAATAACATAAAATAAAGTACAAGTACCTCAAAATTGTACTTAAGTACGGTACTTGAGTAACTAGAATGATGAAATAACATTCCATGATAATGAGGCGGAGTTTTAATGATTTATTAAATTATTATTAAACAATTTATTCATATGATTCTTTGTTTCATTATAACATTAATAATAATAATTTTATTTATATAGCACCTTTCAAAACAAGGTTACAAAGTGCTTTCCAATAAAAGCATGTTAAAAAATAATTAACACCCAGAACTTAAAATCTAAACAAAATAAAATCATATAAATACAAAATAAAATCATATAAATAGTTACAACAGTACACCATCAGTTAAGAAAAAGCCATAATATAAAGGTGATTCTTAAGAAGAGATTTAAAGGAAGATACTGAGTTATATCTTTGGGCTTTCATCGTTAGGTTCGTTAAAACATTTGATGATTCATACATTTATTTGTAATGTATTGGAGCTTTAAACATTGCTATTTTCTGTGTAATCATACAGATCTCAGTTGTACCCGTTCAACCCTCCTCCTGCATCATGTAGTCCCTGTTTTAATTTCCCATACGTGCTGAAGGTCCTGCCAATTTCATTTTGATTTTCATAAACAGCACAAAGTGGGCTGATTGTTTCTGCTGTATTCCCCTCACAAAGCGTCAGTAAACCGAGTGACTCATGCTCCTGTGGATACACAAATCATTTTTACCTGCAGTGTCCCCTCCTCTGTTCATCGGGACAACACAATGGATTTGAGCACAGTTACATAAATGGTGTTTTTTTGGATTAAGTACTTCAAAAATTAGCACCCTGGAGTCTTTGACTGGTTGTCTCACAAAGCAACATTTAATAAATGTCAGGCTCTTTGTGTTATCCCTTTGATCCCTTTATCTCTCTCAGCAGCAGCACTCATTCAGTCTCCTGTAGTTAAACCTCACACACACACACAGATGCACGCAGTTTGGATTTTGTTGTTTTCTTCATTTCAGGGAAGGTGACAAACGTGGTGGGGAACAATTTGTATAACTGCCCTGGTGTGTATAAATATATAAATGCCTTGGAGAGACTGGTGCCACATCTCACATTTCACAAAAGAGCAAAAATTGATGCATCACACCTATTTCCCAGACACACACACACACACACACACACACACACACATAATCGACCAGAGAAAAGAGGCTGACGTCAAACCCTGTAGACCCATTCACAATCTCTCCCTCTCCCTCTCTCTCTCTCTCTCTTTCTACATTGTGCCTGCCAAGCGTCTGACAACGTGAGTTAGAGAGCAGAATTATTGGCTGTCAAGCCCAGAGGTAATGAATGGCGAGCAGCCGCTCAGTCGCCAGGGTCTCAAACACACAGACAGAAAAGGTAAAGAGGGCGAGGAGAAGATGCCCTCGACCAGGAGAGGTGAGTGTTTGTGTGTAAAGAAGCTACATGTATACAGATTTTCATGTGTTTTGATGGACCTGAGACCCCACAAACATCGTGATTTATTCATTTAAAAATTACGTTTTTGTGTTTTAAAGTCCTTGAAAACACATTTTCTCATTCAGCTTCTTACAATGAACAATTACGGGTCCTACATGAACACCATTTTTTGTCAAATTTATTTTGTTATTTGTTATTTTTGTCTTACATTAAAGGTACAGTGTGTAGGATTTGGCGGCATCTAGTGGTGTGGTTGCAGATTGCAACCAACTGAGTACCCCTCCGCTTACTCCTCCCTTTCCCAGACAGCGGTATGGTGAGCTGCCGAGTGCAAACCCATGGCAACGCCATTCACCTCGCTCAGAGGCCATCCTTACCATAATAACACTACTTTAGGAGCAACGGAAGTCAGACGACAGCTGGCGGTACCATGGTTTTACACTGCAGATCACATCACTGCATTTTCACAATAGTGTTGGAGAACTAAGATGGCCTTCAGGTTACGTAAAAACTAGGGCTGTCAATCGATTAAAACTGTTATGAATTCACCCATAGCACTTTAAGAACTTCTTGTCCCTTTTGGCTTAAAAGTTAAGCAATAAAAGCTCCACTTGCTGTCTTTTTCTGGAGCGTTCAACCATATTACAAGGTCTTAATCAGCTGATGGATTTTATAATACTGATGAAGTATGTCTTTTATACTGTAATATGGCTGAATGGCCCAGAAAAAGCTAGCAAACCTTGAGTTGGAACTGTTTTTTCAAACTAAGAATTAACTTTCATACTTTTCACTACGAGATGATGAAAAAATAAATTCCTTCTTTATTCGAGGTCACAGTCATTTCTAAAGTTTTATTATTTAGCAGTGATGTTTCAAAGGATAAATTCATATCAGTCTTTGTAAAAAAAAAAAAAAACTAGGATCAAATGAAGAGCATCTTTACATTCGGTATGAGAACGTAACCTTCCTGTGCTGGAAAAGTTTCAGATCTACTACAAAAACTGTGACCTCAAACAGTCACACCACACTGCATGTACGAAAAGAGGAAAACTAATAATTGCCTGTGAGAAACTTCTCATTTGACCTGAGAAAAACCTTGTGTGTGTTTTTAGTGGACAGGCAGTGGAAGTGGGGGTGGAACTGAGCTGTAATTGGTTTCTGTTTACCAGTAATCCTGCCACAGGCACAACCACAAGCAATTAGCCAGACAGCTCGAGCTTTATCAGTACAAAACTGGCACTGGGTGCGTATGCATGTGAATGTGTGTGTTAGTCATGAGGGGGAATGTAATTAGGCTGAGGGAGACATGAGATTAAAATCAGCTCCTTTGTCCTGGTTTCTTTTGGTCTCCTTAAATGTCTGGCATGACAACATCAGAAAGGTCGACTTTATTCTGATGAAGGTCACTCCCACTGCAGGAAAAAAGAAGGCAACAAAAATATTTGATGTGTCTTAATATGAATCCATATCTAGAAAATGTGACAGAACTGAGCCTTTAAAATTCTTTAATGAGCTTGAAAGGATGTGTGCATGACTCATCACTTTTTTTTCCAAGTGGTTTTCAAAGCACCAGAAAATTATTCAATTGGTTTGTAATATGTCAGAATAGTTTCTGGTGCCATAAAGAACATTTTACATGTGTTTTACTGACTTCTTCTTTCAGATTCAGTTGTATTTCAACGCTGCACCCGATTAGACTGCTGTCAGGCTATGAATAGGCGTTATCAGCTGCTATAAGCACCATAGATGTGGGTCAGTAGGGG
>CAKAKR010058755.1:0-31321 GCA_916700685.1 Adelosebastes latens
TGGACAACCAGTGACAAATATTACTTCATTACCAAGGTTTAAATAAAAAAAGGAATAGCCTATAGGTTACCTGTCACAAAAGTTGATATGATAAATATTGAGTTATTTTTTGAGTTATGGTGAAGTAGTAGAACCATTAGATTAATTTCAAATTAATTTCTTCCTACTCCTCTTCCTACTATTTCGGACGTAATATTTATTTATGTTGATTATTTGTTTATTGGCAGTTTGCCATATTTATACTGTTCATTATATTTGTTACTTTTTCTTATTTTTTACTTATTTGTTACTTGTTTGAAATAAATAAATAGAAATAAAGTGAAACTACATGGTCGTCACTGTCCACTCATATTTATCAACATGAATCCCATTAGTATATGACTGTGTGGAAATAATATGCAAGATAAGCATATTGTTTGTTTTCATGAACGGCAGAAGGTTGCGTCGCTTTAAATGTTGCGGCCGCAAGGAATTGTGGGACGTTATTGTCTCCTTTCCTTTGGTAAAGGATGGGCCAGTGTATCCTATGCTAAAGGAGATGAGAAAGGAAGCACTGAAGCACCTTTCCTCAGCACTTAGAGGATTTGAACAGCTTTTATCATGGCTGCTACTGAGATACTTCTGGGTCATTTCCCTCAGTTAGGAACCTTCCTAAGCAAAAAAAGACTTTTCGAACGCAGCCAAGCACTGTCACTAGCTTTCTTTTCTGTTGCCAGACAACCATATGGCGACCTTTAAAATGTGACCCGATTCAAGTTCATCCAATGCTAACAGGCGGACACATAACGGTGTGTCTTCATGGAAGCTGTAACATCCATAGTCACCACAGAAAATCCAGGGTTTCATCTGTTTAGCGTTGAAGAACACAGCCTGAATCACAACATCCATTAACTGGCTGTAGCTGGCTGATTATAGCACCATGAAGGCGATTAGCAAAGGGGTTATCATGTGGGTATCAACAGTCGTTCTTTTGTTTCTCTTAAAAATATTAAATAAAATGTGACTACTGGACAAGTCAAAGATGTCAACAAGAAAACTAGTGATAGCTTCATAAGATAAATGTCAACACCGGACAGTTTTCTTTTGGTTTCTGTCTGTGGCAGCCTGACAGAACTGTACCATGTCTTTGTCTCCCTTTCCGTCTGTATACACAACATCTTTCCCACACGGCAATGGGGTTCTGTGTGTTTCAATGGCTATTTTGTAAACACAAAGGGCCATAACTAAAAAGGTAGCTTCACTTACCCTCCAGTCCACACATAACAAACATGGAGCGAACAAGTAGCATGAGGAGAAAAGCCATGGCCAGACAACATAAAGGAGAAGTCATGATTGCTGGAGAACAACTCAGGTATGAAGAGAGAGAGAGGGGAGGTAAATATGACATGTCTATGGTCAGGCTTATTAAGGTTAAACATGTGGCTGATTTGAATTTCAAGGTTGAGACTACACGACGGAAAGCTGATCAAGGACCGACGCTACCACCTGCGCACGTATCCGAACTGCTTTGTGGCACATGAACTTATAGACTGGATGGTGAGCCATAAGGAGGCTCCAGACCGAGCAACAGCTATCTGCCTCATGCAGCACCTCATGGATCATGACATTGTTCACCACGGTAGGAAGGACGCAACAACACACCTACCTATACCTTCTGTACAAATAAAACAAAAATGTTATTGTCGCTTTATTTAGAGAGCTACTAATTTCAAAACTTATTAGAAACTGTATGCTGTCTTTTCTTAAGTCTGTGATAAGAGGTCAGTATTGAAGGATGCCAAACTGCTGTACCGTTTCCGCAAGGATGACGGCACATTTCCCTTCAACACAGAGGTGAAAATCTTCATGCGAGGCCAACGACTCTATGAACAGTAAGAGCTGCTGTTTGTTTTTGTGCTGGGACTCCCTTATTTGACCGTGAAGTGTACTCAACTACAGTTGTGATCACATACACACCAATAGGATTAAAGCTGTAGTAGGCAGATTGGAGCAAATATGATTTAAAAAAAAAAAAAGGTAGTTTTATAAAACTGTCACTATATCCTGACAGTAGAGGATGAAACAGGTAATCTGAAAAAAATTATGTGCCTCTGTGTCCTCCTAATGGCATCTGCAAGATTTAATAGACCGGAGGAAAACAACCAATCAGAGCTGATCTGGAGTCTGCCGTCGATGAGCAGCTGTCAATCACTCGAAAGCTACGAACAAATGGTCAAACTACGCAGCACTGATCAAATATGAATCAATATTATGTTACTGAAATGACTGTTTGTCACATAAAGGTTTTCTTTCAGAAACATCTTGTAGTGTACCGTTTAGCTGTAAAATGAGAAAGTTTGTGACCCGGCAGCCATGTCGACATCTGCTGAGGAAATACCAAGCCCCGCCCACCAGCTGGAGCACACTCTCATTTTACAGCTAAACAGTACACTACAAGATGTTTTTTGCCCAATGATACCAAAAATATTCTGCCTACTGTCGCCTTAACAGGCTGGGGATAAAGGTAGGGTTGGTAAAGATTTTAGATTTTTTTTTTGTTATATTAGTTGAAATTCTCATTACATCCCAACAGCAATCAATAAATAAAATGCTCTGACAAAAAAGAAGAAAAAAATCTGGTATCTGTGGCTGTCACAGGACTGTAATAAACCCGTCCAATCGTTTCAATCGGCCCAAATGTAATGATTGGGCACACTGGCACTTCTTCTACTAGCTGCTAGCTTGACAGCTGTGAGTACTAACAATAGCCATGTTCGCCATTCACGTTCATTATGATATGTTTATGATCGTAATGGTAATAGTGGGGGAGTGGCTTTGGAGGGAGGCCTGAAGCGATGGACTGTCACTGTTGGCGACTTGGCGACTGTCTCTCTAGATTTAGGGACTTTTGGAGCTAGTGTTGCCAACTACTTTCATAGGAAAGGAGTTGGCAACACTGGGCTCGGTTTTTCGGTTGGATCATTTAAAAAAATCTAGTGTACACTTGCTAGTTTCTCAAGATCACCGACCCTGCCTTTAAAATCGCAAACACAGCAAGACAGTAATCTCCTGTCCGATACATGTTGGTAACTTTGTCTGTTGAAATGCTCCTTTGCAGCACTTTTAAAAAGTAATTTTCATGTCATGACGCATCTGGTCTGTGTTTTCGTGTCTGTTTCTTCAGTCTCATAGGGGACAAGAACACCATTCTGCAGCTGAGAGAGGAGCATGGCGTTGCATATCGACGCTCCTTTCCTGGCTGCCAGTTGATTGACTGGCTCCTTCAGAACGGAGAGGCAGAGAGCCGCCGTCGGGGACTGGAGCTGTGCCGCGCATTGCAGGAGCATGGCATCATTCAGCACGGTGAGGGGAGTCCTCAAATGCCCTTTGATGTACGGCACCAATGAATGAATGAGCGGGCTGCCTGTCAGTGGCTGCTGGCAGTGGGTGGCCAGCTGGGACATTTGCAATCTAAAGCAAGTACACTCATCCATTCCCGTTAATTCTAAAACGTGTTGTTTTGTGCACTCTCTCTCTCCCACTCCCATCACTAGTGGCAAAGAAGCATGAGTTCTTTGACAGTGGACTGCTCTATCAGTTCTGCATCAATTTCCGCCGCAGACGCCGCCTGTCTGAACTGTTGCATGAAAGTGAACAAGATGACGACAAAGACGAAGGTGTGGTCGTGTCGACACACGACGACAACCATCCTGATAGCCCATTTGTTCTGCGCAAAAACCCACCTCAGGAGGGCAACAGTGCTTTCCACTCTGGTAAAAAAATAATTATCTGCCCGTTTTTGCTCTTTAATCACCTTGTTGTGAATGCTAATTATCACATTTTACCACTGATTTAATAACAGTGGGGTCAAGTAAAGATCTGAAACAAGTTACCAGTGGGCGTCGAGGCAGCTTGAACTCCCTTCAGCTTCACTCTGCTGGGTTTCCACCTTTCGTCCAGCTGTCTTCAACTTCAGTGAGATGCAATCCTAAATCAGGCAAGAGTGTGATTAATATTCATGTGACAAATGTTTCAAAATAGACAAAGTATTTGGTATATTGAGGTCTAGGGCTGCACAATTAATTGATTTTTTATCAAAATCACAACATGGCCTACTGCAATTTTCAAATCGCAGCATGTGCAATATTTGTTAAAGGTGAAATGTGTGTCAAAATACCATTTTAAATTAAATATTGTGGTGCTGCAGATGTCCTGGCCTACACATCATTTTCAACAGACTTAAGAAAACATCTTTGTTTGGTACAGATCTCCGCAAAAATCACACCATAATCATTTTAATGTGCTTTTTAATGAAAATGAGAATAATTAAGTAAAAATTATCATTCTCTCTAATATCGCAAATCATAGCGCAATTGCAACATCAGTCAAAATATATTGTAAAATGGTGAATGTTTGAATGTTTGAACACTTTTACAGTACTAAGAAGACATTTTACACGTGAAGAGTTGTTGGCGCCTGGGGCACCTTTCATCAAGAGAGTGTTGACGGTGAGTTTATTGAATTAATCATGGATATTTAAAAGCTAATATTTACAGCATCTGTAGGATTTTAACAACATTAATTCAGTATAACCTGAATAAAGGTCTCAAATTGGATAAGTAAAGCGTGTATCTGTGATGCTAGTAACAAAACTAAAGTACGATCCCAACCAACTTTATTGTCTTTCAGAAGCTGTAGCAGGTTCAGTTTTAAAGCTAGAGTGAAGGTACTGATATAAAATGAAACTAGAAAATCTAAGGGAATCCATTGGTACCATGTCATGCTAGTGATGCATGTTGGGAAGGAGGCTAAATAATGCTTCAATGTTAGGCTAAATTTTGGTGAGGAAAAACTGGCATAGCCATTTTCAAAGGGGTCACTTGACCTCTGACCTCAAGAGATGTGAATGAAAATGGGTTCTATGGGTACCAACGAGTCTCCCCTTTACAGACATGCCCACTTTATGATAATCACATGCAGTTTGGAGCAGAAAAAACATGCAGTATTTTGAATGCAGTATAAAGTGTTATTTTCACCTATTCTAAAAAGTATGTATTTGAATAAACAGTCTTGGAATTACATAAATTGGATTTTACTGGAAAGCTGAGACTCATGTGTGATGATGTCAGTCACCACAGTATCCATTTCATTGTATTGAGACCATTTTTTGAAACTTGACCTCACTGTATATAATGACCTGTGGTGACCTCTAGGATAATCACAGCCTCATGAAACTTTAAAGCCACAAACTAGAGACCTAGAGCATTCAGGGGATGGATGGCTTTCCTAGGTAGATTGACAATAAGGGGGTTTCTGAGCAGTTTCCAGAACAGAAGTGCTCACCATCTAATTGCTGAAAAAAATGCAATTCATGCAGAAATCTCAAAATGTCAAAAGTTTTTTATACCAAATCACAGTATAGCTTTTTCTATGGTCATGGTGTCTTAATGTGGTATTTTGGAAGGATAGGTGATCATTTTTTATCAATTCTTGAGTGGTAAAAAAACTCAAATTAATTTTCAGGTTCCCAGCTTTCAGATGAGGTACGCCACCTCTATGTGACATCTACTGCTGACCAGCTATCTCCCCTAAAGACCCTGTGTAGCCTCCTAAAAAAAAAAAAAGACAAAAACTGGTCTACTGTGGGTCTCAGAGGGTTAAAATGGAAACTTACAAGACTTGACTATATAGATTCCATTTAATTACTTATAATGTGTAATTTAACTCACCTTCATGCCATCACAGGTGATAGGAGATGACCTGGGCTGGGGCTTTGTTGTCAGAGGCATGGCCCCCTGTTACGTGCAGGCCGTTGACCCTGGAAGCCCTGCAGCCGCTGCTGGAGTTAAGGTTAGATATGTTACACACATAGCACTGAAAATGGTAACATAAACTCAAAACCAGCACACATTTGATTCTAAAACAAAAATAAGACCTATGCACCTCTTATCTTCTTTAGGTGCGTCAGTTTGTATGCCAGGTGAATGGACAGTGTGTCCTCTACCTGGACTACAGGACAGTCTCCAGACTGGTGATGACTGGGCCTCGCACTGCTGTAGTGGAGGTTATGGAACCGCTGGAATGACAACAACAACTGTTTCGGACACAACTATTTGCTGTAACTGAAATGCAATATCATGAAATGTATTAAATTATAGACTAGTATGGCCAGAGAGAGTCCATGCCATGTGCTCATTCCTGATGGGAAGAATCAATCAATGAACATGGTTACCTTGCAGCAAGAGTAACTTTAGGTAGACTACAGTACAAAGGGTTGTGTTTTCATGAACCTGAGCAATAAATGTTAGCTTTGTATGACTGATAATAAAACATTATTACTGATGCGACCACAATTAATATTAACTTTTGGCCATCCAGCTCCCTGCCCCAGCTTCTTCTTCTTCTTCTTTGGTGTTTATTGGCGGTTGGCAAACCATCTTAGAGGTGCATTACCGCCACCATCTGGACTGGAGTGTGGAACAAGAGATTGTGCAGAAACAAAATATAAATAAATGAATAAATACAATTTAAAAAAAAATAATAATAATAATGATGAAAACCCTAGATTTGTTTAACTAAATCAGTTTCTCTTAAAAACTGAATAATTTCACAGTATATCTTATCTGCTGTATTCCCCAATAGACCTGACAATGAAAAGTCCTGATGTTTTGCCTTCCTTAGTGACTGTAAAAGGTGATTCCTCTGGATACTGTAATTCCTGCAGTGTATCAGTACATGTTCGACAGTTTCTGGTTGATTACAATATGTGCATTTCCCAGTTGGGTGCTTGCCTATTCTATATAATGTGTGGTTAAGACCTGTATGTCCCCCTGCTCCAGCTCCCTGCCCCAGCTCCCCCTGCCCCAGCTCAGAGTCCATATGCCATGTGCTCATTCCTATGAGGGGAAGAATCAATCAATTACCATGGTTACCTTGCAGCAAGAGTAACTTTAGGTAAACTACAGTACAAAGGGTTGTGTTTTCATGAACCAGAGCAATACATGTTAGCTTTGTATGACTGAAAATAAAACTGATGAGACCACAATGAATACTAACTTTTGGCCATCCAGCTCCCTGCTCCATCTCAGAGTCCATATGCTCCTTCCTATAAGGGGAAGAATCAATCAATTACCATGGTTACCTTGCAGCAAGAGTAACTTTAGGTAAACTACAGTACAAAGGGTTGTGTTTGCATGAAACTGAGCAATACATGTTAGCTTTTTGATGACTGAAAATAAATATTTTTATACTGATGCGACCACAATGAATACGAACTTTTGGCCATCCAGCTCCCTGCTCCAGCTCAGTGTCCATATGCTC
The DNA here is from genome assembly GCA_916700685.1 of Adelosebastes latens. Taxonomy (NCBI): domain Eukaryota; kingdom Metazoa; phylum Chordata; class Actinopteri; order Perciformes; family Sebastidae; genus Adelosebastes; species Adelosebastes latens. The sequence goes on from CAKAKR010058755.1 coordinate 7,300, forward strand.
AATCCTATGAGGGGAAGAATCAATCAATCAATCAATGAATCAATCAATCATGGTTACCTTGCAGCAAGAGCAACTTTAGGTAAACTACAGTACAAAGGGTTGTGTTTTCATGAACCTGAGCAATAAATGTTAGCTTTGTATGACTGAAAATAAAACATAAGGATGCAACCAGCTCACTGCTCCAGCTCAGAGTCCATATGCCATGTGCTCATTCCTATGAGGGGAAGAACCAATCAATGAATCAATCAATCAATTACCATGGTTACCTTGCAGCAAGAGTAACTTTAGGTAAACTACAGTACAAAGGGTTGTGTTTGCATGAAACCTGAGCAATACATGTATGACTGAAAATAAAACTGAGTAGACCACAATGAATATGAACTTGTGTCCATCCAGCCCATGGACCCATGGACCCAGCTCCCTCTGCTCCCAGCAGCTCTCTAATACGACTTCCGTCTTTTTGTCGTCGCCATTTTGGATCGAGAGTTGTCTCACTAGTACCAGATACCAGATAACAGATAACGGTAGCTGGTAGCTGGGAGCTAACAACCGGTTACAAGTACTGTAATTACCCAGAGGACACTGAGTTGTAGTTTTCATGAGCTGTGCACCTCTCTACCTCTGTCCTGCCTTTCCTTCCTCCTCCAGCTAGAAGCAGCTGCGGCAGAGCAGATGTAAGAGCTAACTAGCTAGCTTAGTTAGCATTAGCTAGCTAGTGGAGGTTAGCATCAGCACCGGCTCCGAGGAGAGCGAAACATCAACCAGCAACCAGCCGTCTGTTGTTAGACATTAATGTAGTGGGAAGATAGTCCACACACGTATCACAAGGTGAGTTAAACACAGCTACTGAATGTAACAGTTAAAATGAGGAATTAAATAAGATAGCTTTGATGCTAACTAGCTAACTGACCATGAGCGGCTAACATGCTAACATACTAGCTCATAATGCTAACAACATGTGCAGTATAACTGTGATTACATACTATACACATACATGTTAGAGACTTGGTGGAGCAGAGGAAGGTCACAGAGCTGCTGTGTTTTCACTGTGTCTGATTAAACCAGCTCTTAGTTAGTAATGAAAGCTAACTGTGATGCATGACGCTGCTGGGCCCATGAAGAACCTGAAGTATTGAACAAAGATAATGAAACATCACTAGTTAATAACATTCACAGTGATTTGTTGAAAGGGCGTGTCGCCTGTTAATGAACTCCAATGATGGTGGTAATCATTGATTTAACTATAGTGTAAAACATATGAAATAATTAGCTTGCTGTGCAGATTTAAGCCAACACTAAACTAATGAGCTGTTTTATTTTCATAATGATGTGGTAATCATTGATTTTAACTATTAGTGCTCCTCTATTTAAGAAACTCCAGATTCTTACTATTTATGATATCAATATTTCTCAAATATGTGTTTTTTATTTATAAGATACTTTCTGTTGAAGGGAATATTCCTGAAATTATGGAGTAGCTTTTCACATCTATCAATAAACTGTTCATCTGTTAAATGTTTCAAAAGTCGCTTAAAGGATCATTTAATTGCTGTCTTGTAATTGCTTTTCCCCATGTTGTCCATATATCTGTTTTTGTTTTTTCCCACTCACAATGTTGTTTGAAGAAGTCTTTATAGATATTTAAATCAATATCCTCCTCACAAACACTAACCATACACTTCCACGCAACACACACATACACACACACACACTTGTCTTTTTTTTTATATATTTACTGTATTGTTATTGTTGTTATTATATATATCTTGTCCTAATTGTTTTGTTATCGCTATTATGTAGTCATATTATTTCTTTATATTAATCTTGTCTCTAGGTGGAGGCTTCAGATAAGCCCAGTGGGTATTTTGCCTCTGCCTGCACTGTATATTATTCATTTATGTTTTTGTTTTGTTGTATATTCTTAGATTGTGCAAAACAAATAAACAAATGAACAAATTTAAATCATATGAAATAATTAGCTTGCTGTGCAGATTTAAGCCTACATCAAACTAATAATAAGCTGTTTATTTTCTGTTTTTTCAGGAGAGATGTATCAACTTCCGGTGAATAACCTTCCAAGAATCAGGAGAGCTAGGAAACAAGTGAAAAAAGCTCTTGAAGACATTGGACTGGAGTACTGCAAGGAGGCTGTGGAGGTGAGTTTATTTTAGTTGCATGTTGTAGGTAGAAACTCAAAAATTAAATGTGGAGGTTGTGGAGGTTATAGATGATTTTCATCAGGGATGCACCGATACCGGATCAAGTATTGGTGACAATGGGGCCCATCTATTCAAATTAATTCTATGTTTATATACATAATACACTGGAATTCTAATTCCTGTTTAAGTTTTGAACAATTTGTTGCTGCATTAAAATGGTTAACACTTGAATTGTAATTCCTGTTAATTTTTAAGATTTTTTTTTGCCAAGTCATTGTTATACGATTTATTATTTTAATAATAAATAACAATTCACTAAATTTATAACTTTATTTGTTACATTTTGTTTTACAAAATTAGGAAAGCATTGTTTAAGCCTGATGTTGCCTCATAGAAGAATGATCCCAGTCACTTTCACACAGTGAGGCATAAAGTTTATTAATCAAACACTGGTATCGGATCGGTACTCGGTATCGACTGATACCCAAAGCCCAGGAATCAATATCGGTATCGGGACTGAAAAAGTCAGATCGGTGCATCCCTAATTTTCATTCATATTTCAAAAGATAGTTGTAGGTGTGTATTTTGAATCTCTCTGACAGTCTTAAATGTCTATTTAGAAAATGTTTTTATCTCAGATGTGAGGGCAATTAAAGGCAACGTAAATCTATGCCGACTCAGAGGACTTTGTCCAAAGCCAGCGTGGCTAATAATTACAAAGTATTGTATGCGGTCACTGTCAAACATGCCTGGTTTTATGTAAACTACTTATTATTATGTATATTATAACAAATATGCTTTGATCTTTTCAAAATCTTTCCACAGGAGTTCAAAGACTTTTGCCCTGATGAGCAGTTTGTAAAGAGCAGTCTTTGCCTTGATATCTGCTCATGGGATCCATCATACTCTAAAACACAGGTAAGTCTTATATCTGTGTCCAAGGCTTTTTCAAATGCTAATGCACAAATCACCATATTTGTCTCATTGTTTTTTCCCTGATGTCTTTTAGGAATACCGATCGAAGCCATTTTGCTGCACAGAGTGCCCGTTTTCTTCCAAATACTACTCAGGCTACAAGAATCACTTCCGCAATGTACACAGGAAAATCTTTGATAGTAAAATTCTGCTCAACTGTCCGTACTGCACGTTCACTGCAAGCAAGAGAATTTTGGAGACGCATGTTAAAATATTCCACATACCCAGCTCACCACGGCAGAATTATGCAAACGCACAGGGAGCTGCACTGGCCAAAAAGGACAAATCTTATCTTGATAGGGTCAGACAGGGAGGTGGTGTGGAGAAACCAATGTACTTTTGCAAAAAATGCTCGTTCCGGGACAGTCTCTACAATGTTGTGAGAAGGCACATCTACAGGGAACATTTTCAGCATATTGTCTCACCATATTTTGCTATGGTTCCTGAATCATCTGTCAAAAATGGTGCTAGTTCTGTCAATGGCAACAACATCCTCTGTAAACGCTGCCAGTTTTCCACTCGCAGCTATGAGGCTCTAGTGCAGCATGTTGTAGAGTACCACGAGCGCATTGGTGCTCAAGTAACCACCATGATTGGACATGCTAATATTCTCGTCTCCAGGCCTCAGTCAGTGCCACCACCTTCTCAGAAGGCCCCTCTGCTCATTAGGGGGCACAAGCTTAGAACTGACCCCATAGCACAACCAGTAATTGGCTATTTAAAGCCACAGGCCCCTGTTGTTAAACATCAGTCCATCATAGCCAGTAAGGTGCGTATCGCCATTCCTGGCAACAGCATCGTGGCTGAAAATAATTCTGCTGGTGTAAACACAGCACAGACACAGAAGTGGAAGATATGTACAGTTTGCAATGAGCTTTTTCCTGAAAACCTCTATAATGCTCATTTTGAGAACGCACACAAGGCAAAGAGAGTGTGGGCACTGGCCAAGTACATCATGAAAATCCACAACTTCACCAGCAAGTGTTTGCTTTGCAACCGCTATCTGCCCAGCGACACGCTGCTTAACCACATGCTAATCCACGGGCTCACCTGTCCACAGTGCCACTCGGCTTTCCACAATGTTGAGAAAATCATCGAGCACGTGGCTCAGGCTCACCCCGATGACTTTGTTGGACCCCCCGGTGCGTCACCTCTGACCTTTGATCTCACCCTTAAACAAGATAAGTCCTGCAACGTACAGCTTGTTGTGCTCACGTTTAACATGAAGGAATCTATCAATGGTCAAGATCAGTCTGCACCTGGTCAGAATAGTGTTCCACCTCTGGTCAAAGTAACCGCTCCCAGAATCATTGAAAAGAAAAGTGAATCACATGCTAGAAGTTTGCCCATACTGCCTCACAAGACTGAGGTTGGGAAGACTCTGTGTCCGCTGTGCTTCACCATCCTCAAAGGTCCCATCTCTGATGCTTTGGCCATGCATCTGAGGGAGCGACACCAAGTGCTTCAAACAATGCATCCTGTCGAAAAAAAGATGACATACAAGTGCATTCATTGCCTGGGAGTGTACACCAGTAACATGGTGGCCTCCACAATAACGCTGCATCTTGTGCAGTGCAGGGCTGTTGGTAGGACCCAGGCGAGCCAAGGCTTCAAGTCTGCCTTGACTCTCAACTCATCCGGGGCTTGCTTCATCAAGAGGCAGCCACCGATGCAGGCCATGTCCAACCCCAAGAAGATGAAACTGAGCAAGGACTCAAAGTTTTCCTCCGCAGCTGTTGGAAATCAGTCCGAATCTGTTACCCTTGCTCTGGATCCCAGAAGCTATGAGCACAAGACATACGAGGCCAGGAAAAGTTTCCTGACGTCCTATTTCAACCGACGACCATACCTTACTCCTCAGGAAGAGGAGAAGCTGTCTGGAAGTCTGTGGCTCTGGAAATCTGACATCGCCAGTCACTTTGCCACCAAGCGAAGGATGTGCGAGAGACAATGTGAGGGCAAGAAATTGTCTGTGCTGCTCGGCTTTGACATGCACGCTCTGAAGAAAGTGAAGCATGACTTGATCTTTGTGGAGAGCAAAACTGTTGGCACCTCAGCGGGGAGATCTGGAGGCCTCAAGTCTGGCACACCAAGCACAGACCAAAACAAGCAGTGTGAGACAATAAACTGTACCTTAAAACTCAGTACATGCACAGAGACCATTTCCATCGACTCAGACAGCGAACCAGAAACGGAGGAGAGACCTACTGAGAATGGGAATGTTGACACAAACCAAGACGAGAATGTAACACCTGAGGAGCCAGCGATGCTGACAGACGAGGAGCCAGCGAACCTGACAGACGAGGAGCCAGCGATCCTGACAGACGAGACGGAACCTTTGAACACGGATGATGCCCCTACAGAGAACGAGAGCTCTTTGCAAGATGGGGAAGCAAATGCTTTGATGATCTGTTAGTGTCCCTGCTTAGCAGTGTGCCTTGGTTGAGAAACGGTGTATAAAGTAATACTAAGACACAAAAAAACAGGTCTACAGACAAGTTACAAATCACAAATATTTGGTCAAATGGCATGGGTGACTAAAACTCTTCAATTCCAGATCCTTGTTACCAGTGCTGGAAAGAAGGAAAACATTACATTAGTGCATAAATATATGGCATATGTAAGTGACATTGTATATATTTTAGCCATTTCTTTGTTAGTTTCTTCATATGATCTGTGTTATTCACCTTTAACTGTCACAAGAGTTATGAAATGCCTACTTCCCCCACTTCCATTTTTTTTCGGTGACAAAGAACTGTATCATATTGTCATTCACATTTAGAACGTGTAGGATATGCTAATCGCTTATGTACATGTTTTAATAAATATGTTTGTTTAATAAAACCTTGAATTCTTTTCCTACACCAATCACTCAGTCTGATAATTATCTTTTGTGCTAGGTCTTATGAAAACAGCTATTTAACAATATTATGTACAGATCATAATGGAGCTTTAAAATTTAAATAGAGCAGCAATATAGGTTCTCAGGAAGGTTTGATGCCTAATCTCAAGAGGAAAGTAATGGAAGATGAGCCTAAATCTCACTTTTTAGTTGGATAACTTTATACGTTGTGGTTAGAGGGAGAGAAAATGATATCAAAAGTTTTGTAAATACATGCTTTTGTAAAAGTAAAATTATGTTAAGTGGTCAACTAGAGGTCATACATTACTGAACTTTTTAGAATCAGGTTTATTTTGCAATAATACAATAATACAAATAAAATGTCTATATACAAGTCAAGGGTTCTGGAAGTTGTAAACAATACAAATAGTGCAAAGAAATAAATACTGGATGATATGTGCACTATGTTCATGTGAAGATGTCTGTGAGTAGGATTTATATTTACGGTGACAGATATGTACATATTAGAAAAAATGTACAATAAAGACTTAGTTATAATCTAAATGTGCATTAAGGACTAAAAATAATAATTTATAACGGCAGCAGCGAATATTTTTATTTATTTTATTCACCACATTAAGCATTACGGTACACATGCTTAAAAATAAGCTCTATTTACAAAATGAGGTACAACAATGGTAAAACATGGCAAACGTTTTACAAGCTAGGGGACTCCATTAAGTTAATTTTACACTAAAGTAATTAAAATATATTACGTACAGAACATAACAGAGCTTTAAAAGTTAAATAGAGCTGCAAAATAGGTTGTTTGGGAGGTTTGATGCCTAATCTCAACAGGAAAGTAACAGAAGATAAGCCTAAATCTCACTTTTTAGTTCGATAACTTTATAGGTTGTGGTTAGAAGGAGAGAAAATGATATAAAAAGTTTTGTGAATACATGCTTATGTAAAATTAAATATATGTTAAGTGGGTGTTTTCAACTAGATGTCATATATTTACTGAACTTTTTAGAATCAGGTTTATTTTTGCCAAGTATATATATATGTGTATATATATATATATATATATATATATATATACATGGAATTTGACTCCAGTTTTATGCAGCTCTCTTAATGTACTTACAAAGAATAGAAATAACAGGAACAACAATAACCAATACAATAATAAAAATAAAATGTCTATATACAAGTCAAGTATTCTGGAAGTTGTAAACAATACAAATAGTGCAAAGAAATAAATACTGGATGGATATACTGTACATGGACTGGATGATTATGTTTTTATTACAATATGTACATAAAGTGACATGTGTACATATTGCATAAAATGTGCATTAAAGACTAAACAGTGGATATTTTTATTTATCTAATTTATTCACCAGCATTAAAAAAGTACATATGCTTAATATAAGCTTTATTTACAACGACGTACAACAATGGTAAAATATTGCAAAAAAATTTACAAGCTGGGGGACTCCATTAAATTAAAACTAAATTAATTAAAATATCTCAGCTTTTTGTCATTTTTTGAGAAACCCACTACAGTAACCTCTGAGTAGCCAGAAGTAGTATCTTCTTTTTCCTTTTTAAATCTTACTTCTATTTATTTATTCATTATTATCATTATTATTTTTATTATTATTATTTTTTTCTTTTTCTATTTTTATATATATGTATGTGTGTATATATGCATGTGTGTATGTATGTATATGTGTATTTGTGTGTGTATGTATGTACATATATATATATATATATATGTATATATGTGTGTATGTATATATATATATATATATGTGTGTGTGTGTGTATGTATGTGTGTATATGTGTGTACGTGTATATATGTGTATGTAGGTATATATATATATTTTAAATGTTTTGTTTTTTTTCTCTTCTGCTTATTATTATTTCATGACTTATTTGTGGATACTCTCCCTGTGTTGTATATTCTACAATTTGAATTTTGTGTATCCATGATTGAGAATCAGTTAGGTCCTTTGTGGCCAGCTGTGGCTGTCTGTGTGTATGTTGTTGTCAGGTATGATTGATTGATGTGTTGTGTCACGGGTGAGTGTTGTTCAGAATATCAAAAAATTAACTTTCCTTGTATAGTGACTGTTCTATTGATTATTGACAATTAATAAAAAGACCTTTGAAAGAAAGGGGAACACCAAAAAAAAAAAATATCTCAGCTTTTTCTACGTCACATCTTTAATTAATTTCTTTTAGTTTGAAAATTCTAATGACGCAAGCAGGTTTTGGTTTCCAATGAATTTGCCTTCATTTCACGGGCCCCTTAACTTCCAGTCTGTCTCGGACGCTGATTGGCTGCACGGGAATAGAGGAGGCGGGACTTCCGGCTGGTACAGTAACAGAATTGGCCGACCGCCAGATGATAAATGTCCATATTGTGTCTTCATTAACTTTAACTACAGCTTTTAGTAACTCCGCATCTCCGTAGCTGCACTCTCAGACGGAAAACAACATCATAGCAGCTGTAAGTATAACATGTGAGTGATGATAACCTCGTTTCCTCCCTTATAGATGTAGTTTATAGTCTGGTTTGATGCGTTTCCTCTGGATTGTTTATAAACAGCTAGTTAGCACATGAAGCTAAAGCTGGTAGTAACGTTGGTTTCTACTTGACCTGCAGCCGAAGCTGTCAGCAGGCTGCAGGCTGCAACAAGATGCACATATCTGGCTTCATATGCATCCTAATGATTGACTGTATTTCATAATGCATGCTGAGCTTGTAACATTGTGCTATTGAGCTAATGTTTGCTAGCTAGCACTTACTGTGAAATGTTTGCTAACAGTTACAGTATTCAATCTTTGGATGCATTTCAGTCATCCATTAGTTTCCATTAATTTCTGCACACTAGTAAAAATCTATCAGAAGACTGTTGAAACGTGCAGTGAAACATTTTAAACAGTGTCATTGTGTGTTAATATAGTGCAGATACTCAATTAAACTACTACTTGGTGATGGATTACATTTTAAACAGCATCATTGTGTACTAATGTAGTGCAGATATTCAATTGAACTACCAGCAATGATAATGGCTTCATATACATCCTAATGATTTAAATGCTACTGTATTTTATAATGCATGCTTGAGCTTGTAAGGGTGCTATTGTGAAATGTTTGCTAACAGTTACAGTATTAAATCATTGGATGCATTTCAGTCATCCATTAGTTTCCATTAATTTCTGTACACTAGTTAAAATCTATCAGAAGACAGTTGAAACGTGCAGTAAACATGTTAAACAGTGTCATTGAGTGCTAATGTAGTGCAGATATTCAATTAAACTACCAGCAATGATATAATGTGACTGACGGACTTGGGCTGTGTTCCAAATCTCATACTTTTTCTTTTTACCTTTAGTACATACTGAAGCTGCTATTACAAAGTACGTGCTACTGTTGCATGCAGTATGCACACAATTGGGATATAAACTGGGAAAAAAAGTTCGGAAACTTGTGTTTGGTCGATTATTTCTCTGTTGTTACAATGCTAATTGGCATTGTATTCTACGTCGTTGGAAAGCCTGTTTATTTACCCTCACAATGATGTCCAACTTCTAAGGATCATGCATTTGTGGGATGAGCAGCACAGCTGATTATGTGGGTAGCGCCCAAGAAAAATTTGCCAAAATGCTCTGCCAATGGGAAACAGTGTATTCTCCAGCATGAGGAGGAGGTGCCAGGCTGTTGTGGCTGTGAATGGATCTTCCACCCGCTACTGAGGCTCCTGACGGTGTATTAAATGAATAAAGTGTACAATAGCCAATATGTCTTGTTTGTTCCTTGTTACTAATAGAGAGTTCAATCATCCAATCCACCAAACAACTCAAAACAAGAGTCAACACCAACAGGAGAATACACTGTTTACCATTGGCAGAGCATTTTGGCAAATTTTTCATGGGCGCTACCCACATAATCAGCTGTGCTGCTCATCCCACAAATGCATGATCCTTACAAGTTGCACATCATTGTGAGGGTAAATAAACAGGCTTTCCAACGATGTAAAATACAATGCCAATTACCATTGTAACAACAGAGAAATAATCAACCAAACACAAGTTTCCGAACTTTTTTTCCCCAGTTTACTACTTTGTCATAAGCTGAGGTGGTTCTGGCATCTAGTAAGGATGCCCCCTGGTCGCCTCCCTATAGGGAGGTGTTCCAGGCACGACCAGCGAGGAGGAGACCACGGGGAAGACCTAGGACTAGATGGAGAGATTATATCTCCACACTGGCCTGGGAACGCCTCGGGATCCCCCAGTCAGAGTGGGTTAATGTGGCCCAAGAAAGAGAAGTTTGGGGTCCCCTGCTGGAGCTGTGGTCCCCGCGACCCGACCCCGGATAAGCGGTTGAAGATGGATGGATGGATGGATGGATGGATACTTCATCATAACATTGCACCTTGAACTTTGATCCTCTTGCTCATATATCTGCTGTGCAGAAGATCGTGGGTCAGAATAACCAGAAAAAATACTGCATTTGACATACTATGATATACCAAATCTATTCTGGCATACTAAATAGTACAGTAGTATGAGTATTGGAGTGCACAGCCGGTCGCATTCCTCTGAGCAGTGAATATATGAGCAAGAGGGTCAAAGTTTTTGCAGTGTTATGATGAAGTATAAAGTTGTATGTCCCAATCGTATGCATACTGCATGCAACAGTACCTACTTTAAAAGGGCAGCTGCAGTACGTACTGAAGTAAAAAGAAAAAGTATGCGATTTGGAACGCAGCACAGGTGATGGATTACGCAGCTCAAGCAAGTTTCAAGAGTCTCCTGATACATTTTAATGTCGTACAGAAATAAAGGGAAACCAATGGAAGCTAAAACACAAAAAAAAAATTGCTTACAGGAATTAATGCAACTTTGTCTCACCCCTGTATGCTTCCAGGCTGCAACATAAGGAGATGAGGCTCTAATGTGACAGCTGACAGACTGAGAGGAATGGCAGGAGAAATCATGATGGGGTCTGATTAGACTGGCTCAGTGTTGGAGGTTCACTTAGTGGAAATAATGTCGTACAGTAACAGAGAGCTGGTGGAGTTCTTTATAAGCTACAAGCTGTCTCGGAGGAACCATCCAGCCTCTTTGCTGAGGCCAGAGGATGCTGGTGGAAGGACTGAGGGAGACAAGGCCAACTCCAGTAACGGCTCGCTGGTCAACAGCAGGAATGGGGGCGGCCAGCCGGGGACGTCGTCGCCCCCACAGGGTGACATAGAGGCTGTAAAGGCAGCTCTCCGGGACTCAGCAGATGAGTTTGAACTGCGCTACACGCAAGCGTTTAGTGACCTTTCCTCGCAGCTAGACATCACTCCTGACACAGCCTACCACAGCTTCAAGAGCGTGATGGACGAGGTGTTCAAGGATGGAGTCAACTGGGGGCGTGTGGTGGGCCTGTTTGCCTTTGGCGGTGTGCTGTGTGTGGAGTGCGTGGAGAAGGATATGAGCGAGCTTGTGTCCCGCATCGCAGACTGGATGACCATGTACCTGGATGAGCACATCAACCCATGGATCCAGAGCCACGGAGGATGGGTGAGTCAGCAGGGGATGGACTCAACGTGCAGCTTTATATACGGCACTGTGACTGTGTCGACGGATGTGTTGACCTGATACAGATCGGTATCTTCATGAGTTCTACACAGTGAGGTGTACAGATATTAAATGTGGGGGAAAAGAGCAGATCAGTACTCGGTATGGGCAGATATCCTGAGTTGAGGTATTGGAATTATATGAAGTTAAAAAGTGCATCCCTAACTGTGTCACTCAATTTAATATTGGATACTCATTGCCTAGAGGTTTAAGGTGACTCTTTAAAGATGTAGCTCGATTTTTATGGAGGACAGCAGCTGCAGTCAGCTCGGAATCACAGCAGTCACAAATTATTTCCAAGGCGATTCAGAGTAATGGCCAAAAACATGTCAAAACATCCCTAAAACTTCTCATCCTACTCCCGCATCATAGTACACTTATCTGCTGTTGATCTGTATACTCAAGCTTGATTAAATTATTTCATACAGCGTCTAAAAGGTACTGAAGTTTTGATATTAACCGGTGATATTAAGATTTTTTTGTTAGCTTTCTTGTTTTGTTCCACTGCAAAAAAAACCCAACTACATTTGTATTTTTAATTTCAACAATTTACTTTTTTCGTGAATAATATATAGCCTTTCCTCGTTCATATAGCAGTCACAATACCTTAGATTACAAACAAAAATGTGTATTAGAAAAACAGTGAAAACATATACATAGATATGCACATACTGTATACACATACATTAGGGCTGGGCGATAATTCAGTATGATCATTTATCGTCTTTCAATGGAATCGTAACGTGATAAAATATATTGAGATATCGTGATGCACAATTACGTCGTTTAAATTGATAATAAGCACATACTAACTTATTTCTCAGAAAATCGGATCAAACTCAGTTAAATCTAATTATTGTCTTAATCTGATTACTCTGGTTTGTGTGCATGCATGTAAACATAGTCAGTGTTTAGAGGATGGAACTATTTTTTCTCTATAAGTTCACTGAAACTGTTCATTGTGCACTAAATTCTTTAATTAAATGAGAAAATACTCAATACTTTTCATTTGTCAAGTATTTAATTCACACAGGAGTATACAAAAATAGGCTTTACCATGTGGTTATTTCAAAAGACTATTTATTTATTGAACTACCATAAAACATGATATATCATGATATATATATCATTATCCAGATATGAAATAATCTATATCGGGATAGAATATTTTGGCTATATCACCCAGCCCTAACATACATACATATTTAAAGTAAGTCAAGATATATTAAAAAGTTATTACAGGCAACTTGTGAACTAGATGCACTGCAGACAAAATCTGATATTGCAGTCTTGCAGGTAACCACTTTCATATTTGAATTTTTGTAAGGATACACATTAATACATTTTTGTACAGAGGTGCAAATATTTTTGGGTACAACTGATTTTCAGTGGAGTATTCCTTTAATGTGGATAGAAAGAAACCAAGACATTGTCCAATAACTAATTTCTCTCTTTTTTGTTGTTGTCTGAATGAATTTGTGATTGCAGGACTTCTTTGCTGAGATTTTTGGGCGAGACGGCGCTGCAGAAGCGAGGAGATTTCAGGAGTCTCTGAGAAGATGGCTGCTATTTGGAGGGGTGCTGCTAATGGGAGTGCTGGTTGGTGTGGTCATCACCAGGAAACAGTGAAGGTGCTTCATCCCGTTCACCGCGGCACACACCCTGTGTAATGCTACCGCCAACGAAAATAAAACTAAATAGTTGATGTTTACAAAAAGCCCAGTCTGCTTGTGCACTGACAGAATGTGGATCGGCTAAAGCAGTTTGTGGGAGCATCCATAATATGTAGCTTGGTGAGCTGTTACACCTCTCACCCCGCTTCATCCCGTGTCTTTTATTATTTTTAACACACAGCAGAGATTTTCAGTTGATAAGGGTGTTAATCTCCAGACTGGAAGTGCTTTAAATTTACCTGATAAGCTAACAGTGAAACAGATTCAGCTGGTTTGATGAGACTGCTTTTTTTTTTTTTTTTCCCTTTGTGCGTTATCCAAGGACCAATTTTTATTACATACAAACTGACAGAATATAAGTTATACGTCCTTTTCACTGTGTAATGCTCAGCTCCTTTTGTTGGCTGTACTGGAGTTTTAGGCATGCTTCAAAAAAATAAATATATTTATGTTTTTCTTGTGTCTTGGTTTTTGTTTTTTTAAAGATTCTTAAGCAACCAGTGTCAGAAATACACACACAGCTACAGTATATAGTCAAGATTGAGTCCCGATTCCAACAAAGTGTAATAGTGTAAAAATATCTCCCATAGCACTGTAGTATGTTCCGATATGGCCAAAATCTTCCATCACAATACAGGTCATATATAATATCTCGATAACGATATATATCACCGTATAGCATGTTTTCTTGTAGTTCCATAAATCAATAGTCAATAAATAAATAATTTATATGACATAACCAAATAATAAAGCCTATTTTTGTATACTCCTTTGTGAATTAAATACTTAACAAATTAAAAGTACAGAGTATTTTCTTGTTTAATTAAGAACTTTAGTGCAAAATGAACAAAACCGTTTCAAGTGAAAGTAAACATAGTCAGTGTATAGATGGAAATGTATATTTTTTCTCTATAAAATGTTATATTTGAGTTAGTATGTGCTTGTAATCAATTTAGACAACATAATTGTGTATCACGATATCTCGATATATGATTTCATCACGATGCGATTCCATTGAAAGACGATAAATCATCATATTGAATTATCGCCAAGCCCTAATTCTTATTACATAAAGAAATATACTAGCCTGGTTCCAGACCTCTGAATAGCTGCTCACATCTCAGATTTATTCAGTGATTCAAATTCATAGAAGGAAGTGAAACGAAATGTCAATTCAGTTTGATTATCAGGCTGGAAAAGTACAATGTTGTGAGCCCAAATTGTCTGTTTTTCAGGTACAGAGGAAACAGATATACATGTAATAAATACAACATTTACTCGGATGCAGATGCAGTGTTGTGAATCATTTGGGAGATGTAATGCATTGTTAAGATTGTCTAAAAAGCAGATTCTTTATCTCCTGGATCAATTTTCTATTCATAGATGAAAAGAGTGACTCCTGCACACTGACTCCAAGTCACAAATTTACGAACATGACATAGCAGTATTATATAACGTTATTATGATACATTAGCTTGGATATGGAGTGTTGAACCAGCTGTACATCGACACATACACTGTTTTCAGTTGTAAGTTGGACACAATTTGTTCAGAGTTGTCTTCAGTGGGTGAATTTAAATACGACAGAAAGCCAGATTCCAGAAAGAGCTGTAGAATCAGAGTCAGGTTTATTTCATCAAGTATATACATACAAGGAATTAAACTCCTGTTTTTATGCAGCTTTCTCAATGTACTTACACAGAATAAAAAAAAAAATACAACAATTAAAATCAAATGTCTATATACAAGTCAAGTGTTCGGGAGTTGTAAACTATACAAATAGTGCAAAGAAATAAATACCATATGGATATACGTGGACTAGATGATTTATGTACTGCATGTACATATGGATATGTCTATATACATTTATATTTACAGTGACAGATATGTACATATTACAATACATAAAGTGACATATGTACATATTACAGAAAAATGTACATTAAAGACTAAATTATAATCTAAAAATGTGCATTAAAGACTAAGAATTAAAGTCTATAAGAGAAGCAGCAGATATTTGGTGTTACAGGGTTATTGACAGTGTGTGACTGATTAAGTGTTCATCAGAGTGACGGCCTGAGGGAAGAAACAGTTCTGGTATCGGTATCTTGTTGTTTTGGCGTACAGTGTTCTGTAGCGCTTCCCAGAGGGTAGGAGCTGGAGGAGGTTATGTTCAGGGTGTGAGGGGTCTGCAGTGAAAATAGGACCTTAAAGAGCCACATTCCAGATGTGTCGGCTATTGTTGGCTACCATAGAAAATATTACATGCAGTATGTCAACAAACAAAATACTGAAAGGTCCAGGAAGGTTGAAGGTTTGTAGAGCATCTTTATAGTGGATAACTGTACTTTTTTGACCCTACACATTTGTGTGTATAAATGAATCCATTTTAAGATGAATCATAAAATACAAAGCCTGTTCATTGTTTCAGCATAACAGATGTGTCAGGTCCAGAAGATGTCTGATAGCAGGGCTGAGCATCTGTGGTCACCTGGGGAAACAGAGGAGAGCTGTAAACAAACTAAGGTTGGAAGCAATACTACTACAATCCATGCAGTCCTCACATATTAGGCCTACATGTAGGCATGTTGTTGGTT
Organism: Adelosebastes latens; assembly: GCA_916700685.1. Lineage (NCBI taxonomy): Eukaryota > Metazoa > Chordata > Actinopteri > Perciformes > Sebastidae > Adelosebastes > Adelosebastes latens. The sequence goes on from CAKAKR010058755.1 coordinate 23,186, forward strand.
TTTAGCAAACTAAAAAAGGATCAAACTGTCTAAGAATGAAAATACCAGCATGAAAGAAGAATAAAAGATCAAATTAAAGTGAAATAAAATTGTATTTTTATTGTTTCTTTGTTGTATACAAAATATTGACATGACCAACTATTAGGTGATCTGCAGATGATGTAAACTTCTGAAATAAATGTCATCTCTTCCACTTCAATCTCTGTCTAGTCAATTATAGGCCAAGTGAAGATAACACGGTTTTGTCTTGTTTGTCTAAAGTTTAAGTCCACTAACTACAACCAGACAGCGTACAATGTTGGTACAACATGCTACACCAGACAGGAATAAGAGACAGCTTGAAGTAGAAGCACTTATACTTCACAATAGAGATAGAGAGTCTATTTTAGTACAGTAGTTGTTTAGGTGACCTAATCGGCGATTGGCCTATCGGATATGAGGTAACCAGAATTAGGGACAGAGAGCCAGATATTTCCACCAAAAAGGGACTTTATTTTAGATCAGGGCTGCCCAAAGTGGGTGTAAAATAGGCGTTGGTTTAATGGATACCAAACTTATGACCTCAGTGATGCTGATTGAATGAACCCTTAGATGATGGTTCTATGAATGTCATTTACAATCTCCACAGGTTGTCCGGTAAGAACATGTAGATGATGGTGATGTGATGATGAGGGTCCAGTACAACTGGATGCAGAGTATCTTGGCAGAGGTTATCACATCTACGGAGCCGCCCCCCCACGCGGATCAACAGGGCTTCTTGATCATATTCAGGATCCAAGGTGAGTAGTCTGCTGCTTGATGGTACTGGTTTCTGGGACGACAGGAGGGTGAATTCTTCAGGAAAAGAGTCTACTTGTACCTGTCTGAAGAGGGCCAGTTCAGCTTGCTTGTAGTCATCGGCCGTTGGGTCTGAGGCCGTGGCCGCTCCATGACATGCTTGGACAGAAGCTTCAAGCAGTTCACTGAAGCTGTTGAAGGTACTGGCATCAAGCGCACATGGATCAGGCGTCACAGAGAGATGGCCACAGAAGTTGGCTTTAGGCAGTTCAACTGGATCATCAGGTGAGGAGATGTCTGGAGATGCAGGCCAGGATGATTCATTTTCCCACAAGAATGGAGGTCCGTGGCTCCAGCGGTTGTGGCCAAGGAGCTGCGACAGAGTCAGACCTCGGGTTATGTCATCAGCGGGATTGTCTCCTGTGTTAACATACTGCCAGGGACTACCCTCCGTCAGCTCCTGGATGTCCGCAACTCTGGTGCCAACAAATACCTTATAGCGGCAAGATTGTGATTGCAGCCAGTTTAGGACTGTGGTGGAGTCAGTCCAATAGATGATGCTGGAGATGTTGAGGGTAAGCTCCTTCTGCAGGACAGTAGCAAGCTGGGCACCAATGTGGGCAGCGCAGAGTTCCAGCCTTGGGATGGATTGCTGACGGACTGGGGCGACTCGGGATCTTGCTGCTAGGAATGCCACTTGGATTTCACCTGTATGGTCCACTGTCCGAAGGTATGCTTTCTCCGATGCATCTGAAAAGATGTGTATGCTTTGGGTGCAGGCGGAGAAGTCTGTCTCTGGATGAGCGTAACATCTGGGAAGAGAGATGGTAGGGAGCTGATGAAGTTCACTCTCCCAGGCATGCCACAGCTGGAGTAGGTCATCCGGCAGCTGTGGGTCATCCCAATCTCTTCTCTTACTCCAGAGACGCTGCACCAGCATTTTAGCTCGGGCTCGAAGGACCATGTAAAATAGGCGTTGGTTTAATGGACACCAAACTCATCATCCAGGACTTTGACAGCCGGCTTGCCCACCCAGGATCTGAGAGAGTCTTTGCTGAGCTACGCAGACGATTCTGGATCCTTCGTGGGAGAGAGGCCGTCCGCAAACACCAGTACAACTGTCCTGAATGCCGGAAATGGCGCAGTAAGCCAGTCATCCCCAAAATGGCCGACCTTCCACCCTCCAGCTTACGGCTCCACTGCCCAGCATTCTATTCAACGGGCATGGACTGTTTTGGACCTTACCTCATCAAGATTGGACGGCGCACAGAGAAACGATGGGGCATAGTATTCAAGTGCCTAACAACCCATGCCGTGCACATTGATCTGCTAGCCAGTATGGATACGGACTCCTTTCTGATGGCACTCCGTCGCTTCATCGCCAGACGAGGAAAACCCTTCGAGCTGCTATCTGACCAAGGCACGAACTTCAAAGGCTGTAGCTCTGAACTCAAAGAAGCTTTCGAATCACTTACCCCATCTCTACAGTCACAACTCGCCAGTCAGCAGATTCACTTCCAGTTCAACCCCCCGTATGCACCACATTTTGGTGGTTCCTGGGAGCGTGAGATCCGCTCCATTAAATCCGCTCTACACACCACCCTGGGATCTCAGACGGTCACGGAGGAGGTCTTGAGTCGAGGAGTATATTGTCAACTCCAAGCCCCTTGGCTACACCTCATCAGATGTCGCAGACCCAGATCCAATCACTCCTAATATGCTGCTGATGGGGCGGCCTGATCCATCAACACCACAGGTCGTTTACCCAGACACAGAACTCCTCAGCCGTCGTAGATGGAGACAGTGTCAAGCCTTGATCGATCAATTCTGGATCCACTTCATCCGGAACTATCTGCCATCTCTCCAGACTCGCTCCAAATGGCAACAAGAAAAGGATGATCTAACTGTTGGTACAATCGCCCTTGTCATTGACCAGCAGCTTCCGCGTGCACTATGGCCAGTCGGAAAGGTTACAGCAGTCCTTCCTGGTGCTGATGGCAGAGTGCGGACTGCCCAGATCCAAGTCAGAGACAAGACATACACACGACCTGTTGCTCGACTTATCAGACTCCCAGCACTCCCAAAAGACATTCCTGGCTGACCTTCAACTGATTCAACTTTGCTTCACAAAGTTGGAGGCGGCTGTTCAGAAGGTGCAGCAGTTTAACCCAAAAGCATCCCCTCACCAGCCCATGCATTGTTCACATGCACGGACCAATAGTCTGTGGCTTGGCGCATGGTCTTCACATGATCAGAGAGTGCTGTGATTCCAATCACCTTCTGCACCGATCACAAACCTCATCTGTCCTCCAACTCAGCTCAGCATCAGTGCTGAAACTTTTGGACTCTTTAATATTGATATGGTCTTTCCTGTGCGTCCATGAGAATGTGAGTATTTGTTATAGTTGTCTATTGTTCAGTATCTGCATCGCTATAATAATTATAAAGTCACATGTATCATGTTATAATGCTCATGCTCGTGTTTCTATAATAGTTTGAATGATAAGTTGTGTGTTTCTGTGTCAACAATCATTTAAGTTAGAGCAGCGCAGTGAACGGGCATACGCGGCCGTCATTAAGGGACCGTCGCACAATTCCTCATTTCGCCCTCTGTGTGCACTATGCTCATTGTACTGCATGAGAGCCTGAGTCTGCTATTTGTTGACGTTCCCTTATAGTTAAGAAGGCTGTGTTCTCCTCCTTTTATTCCTGTTTAAACTGTTTAGCTTGCATTGAAGTATGCTTGCATGTGTATTTCATACAATACTGTTTGTTTATTATTACTACATGTTACTAATGCCTGCACATGTTTTCTATTTTATTTTCTGTATTTAGTAACCACTATTCACACAAGGATTTACAAACCATCTTCAATCAATAAATGAGTGGTATCTCAAAGAGAGTGTGTGTGACCTGGACTAATTGATACATCACCATCATCTACATGTTCTTACCGGACAACCTGTGGAGATTGTAAATGACATTCATAGAACCATCATCTAAGGGTTCATTCAATCAGCATCACTGAGGTCACAAGTAGGTATCCATTAAACCAACGCCTATTTTACACAGTACAGTATTTGCTGTCAAGATATACAAAATAACATTGTGCATATACTATATACAGTACATACACAGACTGTCACCAGTCCACATGCGCACACATACACCGTACCTACAGTACATGCATAGACTGACACCAACCAACAAATAGCACACTGCCCGTCGTACGACACACCAATAGTCATCATAATAGTGAGGAGTAAAGCACCCTCTGCTGCTCTCCAATAATTTTTTTACCCTTTTTACCCTCCCTTCAATAAAAAAACAAACAAATAAAAAACATAACCTGCTTTTCTGAACCCCTAATAATTTTGTACAGTCCCAAATATAAAATCATTCATCGTTGAAATCAAAATGATCTAAGGCTGCAAAAGGGTTGTCTGTGTGGTGGTGGCTGAGAAATTATTCCATGCACATGATACCACTGTTCCCAATAAAATACTACACACTTCAAGTTGATATATGTCTGTACTAAGTGAACGCCAGTTCACCATTAGGCAGGCGGCCAAATCTATTTGCCTCCCTCGTCTGTCCTTTCTATCCACAGAGAGGCTAAAACAGGACAGGGAAGGGACTTACTGGGGCTATATTTGTATTCATGCAGAGACCAGATCTTTACAGCGGTGGGCAACACTACATTATAGTACAAATGACCATTTTTATCTACAAGGAAAATACAGGAAGTCTTCTCCTCCCCTCCTCACCGTTGGTGCATTGCATGTCGAGGCTGGAGCTCCCACAGCAGCCCCACTCCCGGCCATTCCCACAGTGGCCTTCAAGACCAGATCCAGGGAAGCAATCCAAACAGCAGTCCTTCAGCTTCCCTCGGCTCTCGATCTGGACTCCGACCAACCGGCCCGCGATCACGGCCTCAAAGCCCACCACAACCTCCTTCTCCCCGAGAGGGTACACAAACACACCTAGATGACCGGAAATGTTTGACACACAAAACAGTGATTTCAGACTTTTGCATCAATTTAGAAAGCAATCAAACTATATAATAGATATTTTGTATGAGCATGATGAAGATTTCTTACTCAGTGTTTATGTTTTTATTGTCGTTGCCTTGGATACAAGTGTCTGACAAGACATTGGCAAAGCAGTTTTGAAAAAAAAAATGTAAGTGCTGTTTTATTTCATTTGGTAATTCATCTTTTTAAGCTTGAAGTTTTTTATTTCAAATCACTGATTACCACATGATTACAGTGGTGCAGGGATGACATAATTTTGTAGGGAAGTTAGCATTACCCTGGTTCCCTCGACAAAAAGCAAATGGCATTTTTCCATTGGGTTTTGGATCATTGCAGAAAATAAGCTCTGTGACAAACAAACGTTTATGATACTTACATGTTTTGTTCAGTGAGATAATATTCACAAATTTTATGATTTTTGAAGCGTGAATATAATCGCCAGAAATAAAAAGCTAACATTAGGCTACAAACAAACTACACCACGGTTGCATGAGCACGAGTATACACAACAAGGCTGTAAAGGTGGACGAGTTGGCGTGATGACATTTAGTAGTCTCATTTAGCCACTTGTTAGCAACCACCTTTTTTAAGACACGTAAAAGCTTCAAAATTCACAAGTGGGATATTTACTGACGTATTTTATATCGTAAAACAAAATGTTAAAATCTCTTAAGCTTGTGTTAACCACAGACCTTATTTCAGGCATCTAATTAAAAACCCATTAAAAAAAACATTGACTTCCACACGAGGGAACCTGAAGTGCTAAAATGCTGACTCATTTCCGGGTTTTGATAACTTTGAAGCTTAGATTGACTTAAAGTACTTTGCTCTTGATTTTAAAAAATATTATTACTTCTCTAACACAACCTTTGTTGTTGTAGGAGACAGCTCTTCCTCTAAAGTACATATTATCTGTGGTGTTCCACAAGGATCAATCCTTATCCCTCTACTGTTTTCAATTTACAGAATCATTTTCCTCTGAGACACTTGTTCTCGATGCATTTTGCAGATGACATCCAGTTCCATTTAAAATAACAGTTGCTATGATTATTACTTGTGCTAAAAGTGTATCATCCTACAACTCACCTTCTACAGACTCTATGTCAGCATTAGCATAGGTAAGGTGTGCGGTGATGCCCAGGGAGCAGCCGTTGGCACAGGACTTGATGCAGGAGGCCTTGAGTAGCAATGGTTCCCATGTAGAGCAGTTTCTCAGTCCCACCATCTTTTCAGGGCAGCAACAAGACGCCTTTCTGCTGGGTGCATGAGAACGCAGGTAAGTGAAATGGTCTGAGCAGACAGGAAGAGGAATATGTGAGGGTGCATTTAAATTCTCTCATTTTCCATTCACAGAGCAATCACAGTAATCTTTGTAAATCAGACCTGATTTTTGCTGCATTGATTAAAACATCTAAAACGTCCATTGGTTTCACATTGTTTTATGTATGCTGTATACGCCTACCAGATGTCTATACTGCATGTACATATCAGCTCTTGGACATGTAACCAAGCTATCGCCACTCTTCATGCTCTTAGCAACCAACTGTGATAGTTTGAGTGTAAGAGGTTTGGTCAATCATTAACTTTACAGGTCAGCACTTACTACACTATGCATCATGCCTATCATATGCAATCAGTAGCCAACCTGTATGCAAATCCATGAACTTACAACTACTGTCTCACTCTTACTTCACTGCACTCTTAGCTAACTGCAATGACCTGGACAGTAAGAAATGGTAGACTAATATTCTTCTGCTTTTTAACAGAAACTTGGTGACAGTTTTCATTTATATAACTCAAGCTGTTCGCAATAATTCTTCACGACTGACCACTTAATAACTTTAAGTGCAGCAGGTGCAGAGACCAGTGTGCAGATTGCAGCTTAGCGAATGGTCGACTGCACAAAACTGTGTGTGTGTGTGTGTGTGTGTGTGTGTGTGTATGCATGTGTGTTTGTGCACGCACACATGCGTGCAGTTGAGTGTGCGTGTCTGTGTGTGTTTGCTGTGGTCCAGGTAATGCCTTTTTCACCATCTACCTTTCTAACAAGATCAACAGCCTCCATCTGGCTACCGTGCTCTCAGCTCATAACAGGCAAATAATAAATGCCTGGCTTGTTAAAGTAGGACAAACTGATGCTGTCACAATACACACTAAAGTAGGTACAACATTACACCCCCCCTGTAGACTGCTGAGACTCAGAGCTGTGGCAAAGCTAATGAATAAGCCTGTAAAAAAACCATAATTACTTCTTTACACATTATGAGTTGGTTGCGTGCGCGTATCTGTGGTTTTAATTACAGTATATCAACACATGGTGCAGATTAGAATGAATTATGCAAACAGTACACATGCACATATTAACCATGTAAAGTTCTGTCTGAAACTCAATTGCAAATGTTTACAAAAAAATATTACAACATACAGTAATACATTTTTGGTAAATGGCAAAGTAACTCTAGCAGCTGTTATCTAGAAAAACAAAGCATTCAAAGTAAATCCAAACCTTACAAAGTGAAAATTCTGCATTATGTGAGGTTTAACCATCCTGTCTGGGTGATTGCAGTAGCATAGCTGGCCAAGAGTTACCTCTGGGCAACACTGCAGTCCCTTTATGTCAGTTACAAGCTCCAGCTAACAAGCAAAAGAATCATCCAGGAAGACTTACTGTACTGTTCAGTGCCGTGTCTGATAATCTGCCTCTGTGTCCAGCGTCTGCATCACTCCACCAGCACATCTGCTCGCAGGTTTCCCAGTGATACAACGGTAGGAGTTTTCCTGGTAACAGATACTGCTCTCTCCTCTCCCTCTCTCTCTCTCTCTTTCTTGCTCTCTCTCCACAAATCCACCAGTTGCCCTAAAAGGACAACAATCATTTCATAGAGTAGAGTCAAATATTCAGAGATATGACATTACAAATATAGCACAAAACAGTATCTGAATTTGATGCATGCACTAAAGGATTATTGCTTGTATGACCTACTATGAGACATCCAAGCAAAAATCTGGAGTAATTTTAACATTTATTTTCAATATCGGGCAATCAGTATATATGAATTAAAATGTCCATTTCAGAAGACCTGGAAATCTCCCTGCTGTGATCAATCACCAACACGCAGCTCGGCAGGCGCTAACCTACATTTCCTGTTAAGTGAAATGTCATCTGCTTACCTGCTCTGACCTGAACCACAGAGCTGATCAGAAACTATGATCCTGAACCTGCTGTTCGGGGCACAAGCTAACACACAACGGTAAGTGAGGCAGAGCCTGCTTTTCATCCAGACAATTGGCTGTGATGGTAGCAGCACCATTATTCATGGCTAAT